>ML851982.1:0-17255 GCA_009831015.1 Picea engelmannii
ACAGATGAACTTGCCTTGCTCCAACGCATCTACTGCACCTCTTAGATTGACATTTGGTCAAAGTTGAAATTTTACGGTTTTTCAGGGTTATTGACATTTTTTGGACATTGAACCTTTTGTTTCAAATTTTGTGATTTCTTCTTGTCAAGTTGGTGGACAGTCTAAAAGTTGGAGGCAACATTGGTGGCGTCTCCTACAATGTATGACAGCGCGAAATCAAATGGAACAACAATAACAAGACTCGAGGTTTGCATATCAAGTTTAATATTTTTATATTGTTGCATCTTAAGTAAATGTTGTAACTAGGACAATAGTCTTTAGAGGTCTATTACTTCTAAGTACTTTTTCTATCAAATGTTTAGTAACACTTGAATATTTTTGGTACGATATCATTATGTAAATGCTCATTGTTTATGATGCACTTGTTTGCAAGCTGAATTGATCTCTTCCCCATCCTAGTAACCCGATGGGCATTACAATGGTTCCAAACCCTTTGGGCAAGGTTAAATTCCATGGAGGTTACCATGGAAATGTTCTTGTTTTGTTCTTGTTCTGGGTAGCTTACCATGGAGGAATAATTGGTTACAACACTAGAAAAGTGTTGTTCTTGTTTCATGTTTTTAGTTGTTGTTTCAAGCAGGTTACCGTGGAGGAATGATTGGTCACGACACTAGAAAAGTGTTTTTCGTATATTGTGTTCTTGTTCTTGCTCTTATTCTTGTTCTTTTTATTGTTCTGGGCAAGTCACAGGTGATAGCTTTGAGAGGGAGCTATAGTGACGGTTGCAGGTGGCAACATGTTAGATGGTCTCTGGTTTAAGACATGGAGTTGATTGTCCAGACAAAGAGTTGTGTACATCATAGTATACTTCCATGTATCGAAGGAGAAAAGGACAAAGTTAGAACCTTTTGGAAAGAAGGGTACCTATTATGGGATACAGAGTGTCTCATATGGAGATTGATAGTGAGGAGCAGAAGGCTCTAAGGGATGACCGTACAGTCTAGTTGTTCATTCTTCATATTATGAGGAGGAGTCAATAGAGCCAGCAGGGCCAGTGGCTCTACATAGAGATGTTGCAGTGACCAGGAAAAGGCCATCTTGTCTTTGTGACACCTTGCAGGATGCTAAGAGGCATGCAACTCCCCGTGGTACCTTCAGGAAGAGAAAAAAACCTTAGAGTTTCTCGAGTTACATGGAGTCACAGTTATGAGGGGGAGCAAATGGATCTGGAGATCATACAAGACTCAGAGGGAGTCAAGTTTCATAGGGAGCATGCTAACTCAGAGTGAGCCTGATCTCAAAGAGTGTCAGTTGGCTCAGAGGGAGAGCCTATCATTCAGATGGAGTTCCCCCTCAAGTTCAGGTGGGACATCTTCCAAAACTGATAGACATGTGTCATAAGTTGAGGAGGCCAGACAGAAGCTTCAGAGGCTTCTAAGGAATGTGAGACCTCCAGAGAAGATCCATTTGTTTCAACAGGTTTTTCTACAGTGACAGAGGAGGAAGCCAGTCAAGAGGACTGGGGTATGGGTTTCACCTCAGTCACAGAAGGAGCAACCAATGAGACAGACTAGACAACAGGATTTTCTTTAGTGACAAGAGTTGGCCTCAGAGTTCGAAATAAAGGATCATGGCTTGATGCATTATTTCTTGGGATTGGAGGTGTGGCAAAGACCCGGAAAGATCTTCCTTAGACAAGGAAAGTACACAGTTGAGATCTTGAGTAGATTCAGTATGATGGACTGTAAGTCCATGGCTACACCTATGATGACAAATCTAAAGAAGCTGAGTGATTCCACTTCATATTCAGATTTGGTGGATCCCACTATGTACAGGCAGCTGATTCGATCCTTGATGTACTTGGTTAACACCAAACCAAATATTTGTTTTGCAGTGAGCACCCTGAGCTGGTATTTGGTTGAACTCAAGGCAGTTCCATTGGCTTGCAGTGAAGCATGTGTTGAGATACCAACATGGTACAATTGGATATTGCTTGTCTCGGGTGGTGAAGTAAGGCTGCAAGGATATACAGATTTTGATTGGGCAGGGAGTGTAGTAGACATATTGAGCATATTGAGCACCTCGAGGTACTCGGGATCAGTTATGATTTCTGGGATAAGCAGAAAGAAGGCTTTTGTAGCACTCAGTACAACAGAGACGGAGTATATCGCAGCTAGTGCCGCAAGTCGTGAAGCAGTGTGGCTTTAGAAAATTCCTGCAGGACTATTTGATCAGGAGCTTGAGATCAAATATCATTTCATCTGAGACATGGTATAGAAGGGAGTAGCAAAGCTCCAGTACATATCCACAGATGAGCAGATTGCAGACATTCTCACCAAACCGTTGTCGAAGGAGAAGTTCCAGTACTTAGAGACAAGATTGGCAAGATGCAGAATGTCTTCCTCGCTGAGAGGGAATGTTGATATTTGGGTAGCATCGAGTAGACATTCTCCCAGAGTGTCCATGCTGACTTGGCTGAGGAGAATGGCCCAAAAAAGCACAGTCCTAAAGACTCGAGGTGCTTCCCCAGATTCATCATCGGGCAAACATCCTCCCAGAGTGGCCATGCTGACTTGGCTGAGGAGGATGATACATTCACTCACAGTATTAGCCATGTTGACTTGGTTAGTGGTGAACGGCGCAGGCGTAGTCTTAGAGAATAGAGGTGTTGACATTTCTCCAAATGGCAGTATCGTGCAGACATTCTCCCAGAGTGGCCATGTTGACTTGGCTAAGGAGAATGGCCCAGGCGTAGTCTTTCTCCTTGGTCATGTTGACTTGACAAGGAGTGATAAAGACTCAAGGTACATATGCATCGGGTAGTGATCCTCCCAGAGTGGCCATACTGACTTGGCTGAGGAGAATGGTCTAGAGCGTTGATGTTCTCCAGCTATTAGCATCGGGCAGACATCCTCCTAGAGTGGCCATGCTGACTTGACTGAGGAGGATGATACATTCACTCATAGTATTAACCATGCTGACTTGGCTAGTGAGTGAATGGCCCAGGTGAAGTCTTCGAGACTTGAGGTGCTATCACATGCCTGCTCTAGGTTAGAGTGATATTATAGGGAAGGTTTGACTTGTTTACAAGTCTAGTCTAATGTTGTAGAATGTAGGCTTAGGAGACCTCTCGTGATGAGGGGCCTCCAGATGGGTTTACTCAACATTAGAGCCCTATATTGATTAGATGTGCATGTGAGGAGAAGAATACATCAACTGGGTGCACGCTGGAGATGATTACAGAAACAGGGCTCAAGGACAAATTTTCTAGTAAAAGAAGAAATCCAAGAAGATAAGTCAAAGACCATTAAAATATTAAAGAAACCTCGAAAAAGAATTAAATGAATTATTGTGGACAAAAGAAGAAGTCGGCCCCACAAGTAAAATAAAGGTGACTCAAATAGTATAAATAAAGGCTAGATCATTTCATTATTAAACATCTCACAACTAGCTAGTGTGCAATTCTAGTACAACAATTGCAACAGTTCCAGCGAAATCTTCCTAGAGCATCTTGACAACTATTTTGTGGTGCGCTTTCTTGGTTTAGTGTTGCGTTATCCTTGAGGGATCTTCCTCACTAGGGTACAACTTTCTATGTGTTGGTTTCTTCATTGAATGGTGATGTACTTTCTGGCTTGAATTCTTCTTAAGAAAAGTTGTTGGGTTTTCTCCCACGGTTAGGTTTCCCAGGGTAAAAATATTGTGTCTATTGTGCATGGCTATCTCTCTATCATTCTATTATTTCCGTTGTAGCTTTATTTCAGTTGAAATTTTTAGTGTATAATTATTCTATGATAACAGTGGCATTAAAATCTGTTTGAAATCATAAGGCAATAATTATCAGATCTGGAAATTAGAAAAATCAACAATCCCTAGGTGAGAGGGGGGTAACAGTCCAAAAGTTAGAACACCTTGATGGTCGTTAGCCTCATTGGCAGTCATCTCACATTCAACAAGACTGATCATCATTGGGTTTTGATTGGATGAGTTTGGTTAGTTTTTGACTTCAAAGCATCATTCACATTCATAAGCAATGCTCATACCTTAGGGCCCATTAGCCTAATTGGTGGGTTCCTTAGCGCTTGGCAAGAGTTTTCCTTATTAACATCTAACCAGGTGGTTTTTTCCCATTTGTTGATTTCAGATCATTTTCCAGTAGGAGGAGCGTACATGATAGGTGGATTGTAGGTAGAAATTGCAGATGGGTAAGTCCTTTCAGCCGATCAGCTAAGGTGCCATGCATTTGACTCCATTGCCCAGTGGATAGGCACAATGGTCTACGGGTTGGATTTTCTAGAGATCACTTATATATAGGTACAGAGTGCAGAGATTTTGGAATTCTCGACATTCCAAAATCTCATCCCCTTGAGTCGCCATTGTTAACCCCCACATTTTCCTATGCAAGTGAAAGGTTAAGAGCCAGCTAGATTTCATCAAGTTGGTAGTTAGAGACAATTTTCACAGAGATTGGAGACAAATTTTCCGAGGGCTAGAGTCAACTTTTAGAGGCAGAGGCATTTCAAAGGTATACTCACCAGTTTTGGAGGAAATTTCTATTTTTAGCATTCTTCCTATTTTCTAGGAGCCTGATTTCAGAGTTTCGCATGTCATAGGTGATTATATATTTGATATCCTTGTGATCTCACGATGCCAATGAGCCTTTTCTAGGAAACATGCGAGATATTGCTATTTTTAGTAGTTAAGGTTTCGGGGCTCATATGATGATTCCGAGCACATATTTGGATTGCTTGCAAAAAAGCGAATATGATGAGCCTGATTTCATTGACATGCGAGACGTTGCCATTTTTAGCAGTGCTATATTTSGCAGTGTTCTCCAAATAATAGGAAGGGTGCCCTTCCTTGCCAATAATAGTTGATAGAGCTTGAATATGCAGTTTTCCACAGTTCTTTGAATTCGTTGGTTTAGTGATTTTGTTTTCTGTAGTGGTGTGGGTAGTTTGGTGACTTTACTTTGATTTTATCTATCACTTAAAGTGCACAGTCTTTCTCTTTATTTCTTTCATATTTAGCTGTTGCAAATTAAAATTTTCTCACATTCTTTAATTATCAATGTTCTTATGTCTTTGGTTGCTTGCATGCATTCTGAGGACCATTATTTTATGTGCTGATTTGTCATACTAACACAGATTTTTCTAGGTGATTGACAGTGCATGAACACTAGGGATGYCCCCTGTGATTGGAAAAAACACCAGTCCAAACGGAGGAGTGATTAGCGGTGACTTTGGGATAATTACTCATAGTTTTTACTTAGGTTTGCCTGGTGCAGATTTGAGTGATAACAGGAACTAACACTCTCCACTGGCTTGCATGCTAATTGACAAAGGAATTAGTGTGTATATTAACAGGCATAATCTTTGGAGAAAAGAAGATCCAAAACAGTCTCATGTGATCACCCTTAATGCTGGAATTACCTTCAAACTTCTGCTTGGGAGTAGGATTCCTTTGTAACTCTCTAGCCTCTTTGCTGGTCACATCACACTGTCATAAATGTGTGAACTGAGCATCTGAAAACAGTTTGCTGACTGTGACTCAAAAATTATTTAGAATGCTTATAACTTCTACTTGCTGCATGAGTGCTGATGGACTTCTTTACTGTAACCATCCTTGTCAATGACAACTTCCTCATTCATAAAGAATCCAATTCTTTGCATAAAAGCTCCTTCAATCTTTCCAATGTCCATAGCAGGATTCAGGCTTCTTCCACAGTCATAAGTTATATCTGTTTGTAGTATTGTAGCAGCTCCTGTAAGGAGATTTATTTCTACCTCACTTACTGCATGTGTTTCCCAAGTTTCATTGAATTTGACAGCCTTCTCTTCATTCAAGTTGTGAAGAGTCTCTAGAGTACTCCCTCTTAATCACATGCCTGGGTTACTCTGCTCAACTAGGCATGATCTGCAAAAGGCACACCATATCCATCAAGTCCGCAGTAGTCTTCAACATCATAGCAGTAGATGGGACAAGCATTCATCAACTTGATTGCGAATTCCCTTCATATTATGTGCAGCTTTAGTGATGACATTGCCAACTTCAACTTTTTGATTCTCTGCTGCCCTAAACAGACAAAACATGACCGTGTGTATCAAGGATAAATTCTGCCTTGGGAATCCAGCTAGCTCCACTCCAAATCCTTTGAAAATTTCCTTCATCAATCCTCTAAGAGACATTGGACGATTTTTATTTTCATGAAGTAAAGTCAAGCTCTGTACCGGATTTTTGACAGATTTATCATCTGCTACAACCTTGCTTTTCAGGAGCTGTTCCAGTGAGGATCTATATTTTACAACAGCGTTCATTGTGATCAAGGATATCTTCACTATGTCTCACTAGCATGAAGCTCAACCATGATCAAGTGCTAGAAACATAGTCATACATGTTGATATCTCTGTGGAATCAATCATCAACATGCACCCTTTTCATTGTCATATACTCTTCCAAATCTACTCCAAGATGCTGCCAAGTATTGTCCAACAAGGTGCCTTAGTGTTGTTGTGGATGATCCTCAAAACATGTACCGTGATGCTGGCCAAATATGCTGCTATCTTCTGTTGTAATTAGCTCCATCCATGCAGATGCTTCTGAGACCCAAGCTGTAACAGAATATCTCAAAAAGAACATGCATTTTGCGGTGTAACAGGCTGCACAACATTCCATGGTTTAATTGTTTGGTAATTTATAGTCAAATTTGGTCCTACATTTCTTTAAACAAACCAATGTGGTCCTTGTTATCTCCATTTTGTGGATAACTAAGGAGATTATGTCTCAAGGCCCTCAAGTTGCAGATATGGAGTGCTGAGAGATTACATGACCAGCAGTACCCTTTTGCATAGAGAGAGACCCTTCTCACCACCACAGATGGTCACAGATTTCTAGATGGCATCCACCACATCAGCTGGCTTCCAGAAGGCAGTGGGCCTTGATCCATGAGGTACAAGTCAATATTATGGTGAGCATCATTTCAATATTTAATCCAATTTGAATATGTTGTATCTTAGATTGCTCTAGATTTCATGATATATGCTTGGACATTATGCCTTTTTCCCCGCTTCACCTTGGTGGTTGACATTATTCCCTAGTAAGTGGTCTTCCTTGGGGATGTGTTTTCTACTAGGAACCCCCTTAATGAGCCATCATACCGCTCCTGACCATACTTACCACTTTCCATCATTATTCCCCTCCATTTCCTTATCTCTTGGGATTTTAGGGTGTATTGACCCAAGAAGGGGTTGTCCCTCATTCTATGGGATGAAGGGGCTGAAGGCCCAGAGGGATTGATGTTGGGTAAAAGATTAAATCCTTATATGTACCTTCCAGATGTTTCGCCTGGGGATCACCCAAGAAAGCAGTGAAACGCTTATATTTGAGTAAAGGGGACCCACAATATAATAAAGAATGCTTAAAATGTTAGTTGAAGGATAGGAGGTCTCATCACGAGCCGACCTATCACATCCATGAATATCTAGTGGTATGACATTGCCATCATCTGGTCACCAAACCAGGGTACTGGCTCTYGATTGCATGGTTGAGAGAAAGGGGATCTCATCACAAGTCAGCCTTCTCATTTCCACTAGGTGTTCGTGGGTGACATTGCCATTATCCGATCACCACACTAGGGCAGTGACCTTCAACCTCTCCTTAAAATTATGAAAGAATAAAAGAATGGCAATTAATGAGCCCTATGCCCTTTGAGTCTTGACCCCAACCACTTCATCCACTTTATATGGCTTAGAGAGGGATCTCTTGGAAACGCTCCTTGGCCTAGGGAAAAATCTACCCAATAGGACACCTCGTCAACCCTCCCATATTCAATCTTGACAAGTCGCATAGTGTCCTTGAGCAATTAATTGTTTGATATAGTGATCTTTGATGCACATGCTTAGGTGGATCATGTATTGATTGGATTCACTTATCATGATGTTATGACTTGAGATCCTTGGAGGGTGTGCTCATTTGTCTTTGCAAGACCTAGCTGGTGGACAGTTTTGGGAGAACAAGCCTAGCTTGGGCTTCCATGGGGCTGCAAGCCCATAGGTTTGATGCCAAGGGTCCACATGCCGGATCACAGAGATGAAATATTCAAAGCCTAGAGGACAGTTGGATGGACCTAGCCCATGCTTCACTTGCCAAACGATTTGCCTAAGGGAGGAAAAACGTTACCTCCTAGGGCATGATGTCACTTTTGGGGGCTAGAGTTTGGTGGTGATGTAGCCACTCATTGACACATGGACGTTTTGAGGAGAAGAAGGTCTTCACCATGAGGAGATTGTCTAGATGCTTGACATGTGGCCTTTGGAGACCTACCCATGCTTCTCCAACACCGACTTCTAAGTGGCAAAACGTCTCCTAAAGGGGAGATGTCCATGTAAAACTAGGGTTTTATTTGTGCAAAAGTGAAACTTTAAATGAATTGTTTAATATTACTTTGTTAAAGGGGAACGGATTAGGGTTGTTGACCCCTAGTCTTGTGGTTTACCCCTTAATTTATGGGGTAAATAAGAGATCATTTTGTATAAATAAGAGATCCTAAGGTCTCATTTGGACATAACTCTCCCTCTTGTGAGAGGACTTGGATCTGAAATTTTCTCTACACTTGGCTATATTTGCCTCTTGTGCTATGGAAATTTGTTTTTTGGTTATGGTTTGATAAAGATGATGGTGCAATCTCTAGGAGGTCATTCTCTTGCTTTTATGGAGGTTTACTTTGGCACCTAAATGTTTTTTCTTGAATGGTATGGTCTCTCTACTTTGTTATTATCATTTATGATTCAAGATAAGGTGGTTTTGGCCAAGGCTAGATATGAAGTATAAGGGCATACATCCCTATCCTAGTTTCCACCATAATTGTTAAGGTTTTAAAATTGCTTTGCAAGGGTTTGGTTGAGGAAGTAAGAGGATTTACACCCCTCATCTTCAAACCCTATCTAGCTTACTTGCCTTGGGAAGTAAGAGGGTTGACACCCCCAAGGATTTAGTAACCCTAGCTCTTTCTTCTTGACCCCATTAACCCATAACTAAAGGCACTAATCTTGCATTGGAGAAATAAAATATTGCATAAGGAAACATGATTTTTGGTCATTTTTACTTCTTGCAAAGTGGATTGTATTCCTTGTGCCTTGGACACCTCACAACCACTAGGGCATCCCCATCAAAGGGCTACTTCTTGCTTCTATTATAAAATTACATCTTCAGCCATTAGGGATGCAGAAACCCTAACTCATTTTCTTGACTAACTCTCTTATCAACCATTGGATTTTGCTCAAAGTTTGCACACTTATTCTTCTTGGTCTAGCGCACTTTTTGGAAAAGTTTGAGGGGTATTCAGTGGCTGATTTTCTTGATGTAATACATTGAATGTTACAGCCATAAGACAGATATAATTTTCTGCAGACAAGTGTTTACAACAGTCTTATCTTTTTATGCCAGAATATTGGTTTTTCATCTTGAGTTTAGCTAGTCATTAACTAGTCTTTCTCTTGTATCTTCTACTTGATCTCTAGCATTTATTGAGCAGCTTATAGTACCATATTATTGCTGATATATACTGTTATCTATTGTTGCAAATTAGGGACAGCAAGCTTAACTTTCTGATCCAACTAACATACATCATTGCAAAGTGGTTTTTCTTGTCTCTCGGGAAGGTATTTCACCATTCAAAGGTTACTCAACATACTTGGAAATCCTTGGACCTTCCCAAGACTTCATTCCACACATTTCACTCCACTTAGACTTGATCTGTAGGGGCTCCACTTCCATCTCTATCCATCTCCATCTCATTCCCCCTAGCGTCATCGGGATCGCCTCCCTAGAGTGACCTAGTCACCCTTGAGTGCGGGACCTACATCGAGGTGACATTGGGTGTAGGATTCCCAAGTTGTAGCACTTATTTTTGTGGTTGGGTCGGGATTTTCCCAACCTACAACTTGTACTATAATAATCCTGATCAAATTTGACTGGTGGATGCAAGTTTCATTGAGGAGCCCCCCCTATTAAAAAGCTTGACATTGAGGAAGCATGAACCATATTTTTGTCTATTAATGAAACTAACATTCTACTAATTTTTAAAATTCCTAGGTATTTTTGTTTTCCTTAGATTTTTTTCCATTCCCTGGAAATTTGCAAGAGCTTCCATCCGTTTCAGACACTCGTTCCTACATCCCCCATCCTTCATTCTAGAAACTTGTGCAACATAGGTCACCAGAGATCTAATGACCTATGATTCCAAGGGTTTATGGATAGATGGTGGTGGACCCTTTAGAAGACAGAGAATCTTGTCATTAGGGCTCCTATTGTCTCTTAGGTGGCCATGACAGTGCTTTAAACAATGTGATTGTCTCCCGTGGTAGGAGCTCAAGTGTTTTTAGTGGCACCTCTCATGTTTCAATGTCAGATCTTTCAGTTTCCAGGGATGAACTTTGGAGTGAAGGTTTCTCTGCCTAGCACACCCAGAGGGGAATCAGGTGTCCGAGCATCTTCAACTTTCAAGTGATTTTTCCCTTGGAAAAGAAGATGGTTTGGCTTTTTCCTATGTCTTAGGTTGTTCTCTAGTTCATTCTCCCTTTGGGAGCATGTGTTGCATGCAGTGGTGTCTTTTAAAAATGTTCTCATGAGCCTCTCCATCCTTAGTTGGCGAGCAGGATCCTATGGGATTTATTTTTGAGAAATGAGAGGTTCCTCCTATTTAAAGATTTCAGAGAATGCATATTTTGATACTTGTATGAGAATATAAATGAAAAGGCTCAAAACTGTATATTCAATGGTATTTGGCCAATAATGCATATGCTTCTAGATTGGATAGATGAAAACTGGACTAAGGAATGGATTGTGAGTTTTTGTTCAAGAGGTTTCTTCATAGTCTGCTCTGAAAATCCTTAATATAAAAAATGGCTCATGGAAGAAGGGCCTTAGTTTTAGGCTAGGGCTGATCTTTTCTTGAAGCCTTGGTTCCTAAAGTTCAGCTGGACACTAGGACCATATCTTTGACCTGGGTTTGGGTGAGGTTTCATAACCCCCCCTTCCATTTCCGGGAAGAGGATGTTTTAGAGGCAATAGGCAACTCTTTGGGTCAGTTCATTAGAGCTGATAAAAGTATGGAAGAGGAAGGAATTTTCATCTGTGGAAGAATATGTAAAATGGACTTTTCACTTAAGGGCTACCTGACAAGATTGTCCTAAAGGTGATGGATTCCAATGGACACAGACATTGGACTATGAAAGTACAGCGTATAGGGTGGACATTGTCAAAACTCAGGCTATCTAATTGAAGCCTGTTCAAAAAGAGCTCAACCTCAAGAATCTGAATTGAATACTGCAACGATTACACCTGAAAAAAACAAGGATTGTTTCCAAAAGAGTAAGAGAAAGAAAATAAATATAGTGTGGATAGAAAAATACATAGTGGAAAAGATTCCTTCTTTCGAAGATTAAAATCCTTCAAAGAAAAAACCTCCAAAAACTCCACAGCAACAGAAAAGATAGCTACAAAGGAAGAACCATGAGAAGAAGGTCCTATCCTAGCTGAGTTGATGCAAAAAAAGTATGCGAAATAACCTCCTATGATAAAGATTCCTTTTGCAATTCCTGAACTCCAAACGGTAGATTTAAATAAGCAAAGATCGAGAATGAAGCTGATGATTGGTTGCCTTGTCTATTCTCTTGATTGGAATCCAGTCTATTCTGATGTTTCCAAGTATGGTTTAGCCATTTTTGGTAACTCAGTCAAGAAAAATCTATTTGAAAATCTCGGGACTAAGTCACTTGAGAGCAAGCATTATGCAGCACCTACTGGTACGGCTGTAGTGCTTGTTGTACTTGTTAATTCTGTTGTAATTTAGTCACTTCCTGTTTAAAAAATATGTGGTATCGAGCAATGCAAAGTCAGCCATAGCTTTGAAGAAGCAGAATTCTCTCTCCTCATGCTTTCACTGTCTGCTCATATCACTTTACAAAATGGCCTTCCACTGGTTTATACCATCACCTCTAGGAAATTCTTTGCCCATTCCTTCTTTATGTGCATGAAATGGCATTTTTGGGTGAATGGCAAAATAATTTCTTTGATTTCATAACATGGTCTTTATGAATGCTCATGCTTGCTGCGCAATGTGGCACTTCAGGTAACGGTATTAACCACTGTATAGGATGAAGTTTCATAACCAACACATTTGTAATTCTTGTTTGAAGCCATTTTTAGGGGAAGCACAGGTAATTTTTCTTTTAACATGTATTTCCATACTTGTATATAAGTGAGCTACACTGATTTAGTTCAGGTAGAAATGGATCATGTCGTATCTTAGTTTCTCCACGCACGTATAGAATTGATGATAGCATAGTAGGCGGTATCAGACAAGCCTATGAAGTTGTTGATTATATATATATATATATATTGTTGAACACCTTTTGAGTTATAGTGATTTAGAAGACTGATAATAAACTTTGGAATTCTTGTCTATTGCAGTTATCTGAGAAGTGGGAGTCTGAGAAGTGGGAGCCTGGAGAATTAGTTGTCTTCAAGAAAGCTAGCAGTGCCCCATTTTGAAGTCATTTTGGTCGCCATATTTTTTGGTGGTACTCGAACAACTCCATTGTCTAATATGGCAGGAGATATAGGTTGCATTACATTAGCAAATAATGACCTCTTAATGGCTTTCAGTTGAGGACTTCCATGATGAAAACTCATCGAGAATTTCTTAGCTTGATCAGTTTTATTTCAAAAGCATGGGAGGGAAATCATACTGCATACATGTTGCTCGAACCCATGGACAGAAACATTGGGTTTGAAGCAATGTGTTATGTCTAAGAAGTTTTTTTAGTAATTAACTGTTCACTCATCTACATTATCCTTCACTCATCTACATTATCCAGGCAGGAAAATAGTGATCCAGAGTTCACAACATCGAGTGTACAGGTGAGGCATTTGATTTGCATAAATTGGTTGTAAAAGATCGACATAGTTCAAATTTCTAACATCAGTCCCCTTTATTTAATTCCTTTGTTGACTGTAATAATGACTAAACATATTTCAAATCTACAATTTTCATGATTTGTTTTGGTAAATAGAAGATTAGTATGTATTTATACAGAATATACAGAATGCATGTAATCAGATAAATTTGGAGATTACCCCCATTGGGGATATATCGTTTAAACCGTACTCTCTAGTCAAAATTGAATTGTGTTCGATGTTTAAATAAATAGTGTCTCAATCATCTAAAACTTAAATCTATCTAGTCAATTTTGTTCGATGTTTAAATAAAAATGTCTCAATCATCTAAATTTAATTCTATTGCAGATTCTATTCATTTAGTCAATTTTGTTCTATGTTTAAATAAATAGTATCTTAATCATCTAAACTTAAACTTAAATCTATTGCAGATTCCATTCATTTAAATATAATTGACTAAAATTGACTTTGCTCCATATCCATATATATAAATAAGGATGGCCTTCTCAATCTATCAAACATTCTCCATTACCCTTAAGATGCTGCATAAGTTTTTCCATATCTATTGAGATACATGATTAGGTCACAAGCCTTCTACAACTGATACCAAAATGAACATATGTGCCCATATTTTCAAGCTTATCTGCAATGGCATTGGCTTATCATTTTACATACTAAGTTCAAATTTTACAAAATGACTTATAAATTGTTCTAATTGTGTTCAAATTTTACAAAATGACTTATAAATTGCTTGATTTCTGCATAGTGATAGATGCCATTCAACTTAGAATTCTTGATTGTATCTATAATTAGTTTGGAATCCCTTTCCAATATTATCTATTTCAAATTGAATGGTCAACTTCATTTAACTCTTTTACATTGACAAATTAAAATAATTTTTTTTATGAAAATGAAAAAAATAAAATTTCAAGGATAAAATGATTATTTTATAACCCATTTATTGTAAAAAAATTAACTTTAACTTATCATTTTCTATATATAACTTTTTAATCATCAAATTAAATTCAAATAATTTGACAAAACTTCAATTTTTGTTAACGAAGTACATTTGAGCATGCAGGTTTCCACAATTAGTCATATTGCTAGGTTTCCACTTTTGACATTTCAAAACTTCACACACAGTCTAAATCTACAAAATTTCATAGCAACTATGTATATATAATAATAATATTTTTACACATTGACATAAAATACTGGTTTAAATGCATTACTCAAAATATTGGAGATTACAAATTGAATAAAGTATCATGACATTTTAACTTGCTCCACCTAAAAAAAGGGGTCGTAGTGTCTTCATTCCTATCCAAGTTTCATAAGTTCCATTTATAAATTTATTTTAAAAATGAAAAAAAAAAAAAAAAATTGAGTAATAGTGACTCACAAGGAAGAATGTATCATCATATAAAAAAGATCACGAGTCGAACTGAACCTTAACACTTCAATATAAATATAAACAAGATTGTACAAAATTAAAAAATTATCATTCAAATAATTTTTTTATAATTATTTATAAAATATCAAATAAATTTGTGTAAAATGAAACTCATTGTAAGATTACACAATTTTATTAAATCACTGGGAAAATTAACTCTCCGTCGCACATTTCCTTTATAATTATTAAACTAAAAATTAAAAGAAGTTACATGATGATTTCACATTTCCTTTATAATTATTAAACTAAAAATTGAAAGAAGTTGGGTGAAGATTATATACCTCGTAAACTTGAACTCGTTAAAATAAAATTCTTTGAGGTGGTTTGGTCAGCTTTGCATTTAATAGTTTTAAAAATATTTGAATGGTGTACATTCATCCAATCAAATTTTGACAAATCCTTATTTGCATTATTTTTTGAATAAATATTAATTTTTTTCCACTAAAAAAATCATATCTTCCATTAATGAAAAGATAAGTTACATTGTGAAGGTGTAGTAGTACTAGGAACAAAAACTCTAAACTAGGAGACATACTGCCCCTAATATAGACAATTTCTAATGATTTTTCAGATTGCGAGTAAGAGAAGCTCATCAATGAAAATAACAAGTCGATCGATCTCTAAAACTTGTAAATTAGGGTTTCTCTTCCAGACAAATTTCTAGGGTTGTCTCAACCTCTCATGGTTGCGGCTGGAGGAGGGAGTGTGGCTCCCTCCTACAACATAATTATGGCCGACCCCCACATTGGCCCTAGCGGCCCCACTCAACAAAGGATAGATATGAGCCAAAATGGACTAGGTACTTTATGTTGAATTTTCACTATGCTAGGCTCAAGCATAAGGTTTATTTCATTTTTAGCATTTACTTGAACTATAAAAAAAATCCAACTACACCATTCAGAACTGTTGCAATAGCCAAGATCACAAGAAGAAATATCATGCACAAGAACACAAGAAATATCTTGGGAAACCCTTCTCAACAAGGGAAGAAAACCCAGCAATCATTTGCTATATTCTCAACAGAAAGACCTCCCACACCATAGACCTAGCACACAAAAGGGTGCTCTCCAAAACCAAGAAGCTACCGCCCAAGAGAGGTGCGCACTTCAGCCCTAGAAAATGTACTTGCTAAAATTCTGAAATTACATGTGAGTTATGTTTCCTCAATGGAGAAAGCACTTTTATTTATACTAGACTAGACACATCAAAAGTGGTGCCTATTGGCACAACAGGGCCGACCTCAATAACTCATAATATAATTAATAATTACAATATTAATTATCTTTTACATTAATTATCTTTCACTTTATGGTGGGGCCGACATGTACCCTTTACATCACAATTAGGGTTACAGGTAAATCTTACTCTTTAAAAAATATAGCAAGGGATCTCACACACCCACTAGTGCTCAGCCACTAGGGGCACGTCCACCTGTGCTCAGCCACAGGGACGTCCTACTCAACAGATATCTATCTCACTGAGTCTCACAGGAGAATCATCTGGAAGCAAGGGATCTCACACACCCACTAGTGCTCAGCCACCAGGGGTACTTCCACCTGTGCTCAGCCACAGGGACGTCTTACTCAATAGATCTCTATCTCATTAAGTCACACAGGAGAATCATCTGGAGTGCCCATCACATGGGCACCTTCACCCCTCATAGGGGTACACATTGTTTCATCTCAAACGACACACCCATCTCATGGGAATTCTCACCCCACACAGGGGAACACACATCAACACACCCATCTCATGGGCATTTTCACCCCACATAGGGCACACACATCGATACACCCATCTCATGGGCATCCTCACCCCATACAGGGTCACACAGCATTCCATCTTAGTCTCTGAGAGGAATGACACATCCAACTCATGGGCTCTCTCACAAGCACTCAGTCTGTGTCCTAGAGGATGTCTCACGAAGTTGTAATCATCAACATTTTAGGAATTATCCAGGGAAAAAATCCTGAGTATAACCCTCAACAAGAAAACCAAAAAAAGTGAGACCATAATCACGACAGTTCCAGAATCGTGCCAAGCTACATTCCAAAGGCTGCAAAAAATCCAAAGCATGAAATCACTTCTACCAAAATAGGAAGCTACATACAACATATGCAAGACCATGTTTCTATAGGAAAATTCATGGGAATCTAGCTAACTAAGAAATCTCTTATCTGGTGGATCAAAATGACCTCAAACTAGGATCCAAAGGGTTTTGTATTGCCATCTTTTCCAATCTGGAGGACAGGGATAGGGTCTTTGAAAATGGGTCGTAATTTTTAAACTCAACAGGGCTTCACCTTCGGCCATGGATGGAACGCTTTAGCCCCAAAAAAGAGGACTTCACAACTACTCTTGTTTGAATCCGCTTGTACTCCCTCATGCAGAAGTTCTAGGATGCAAAAATTGTAGAAGGTATTGGTAATACCTTAGGATCTTTCGTGAAAATATTGAAAGTCACTAAGCAAGGATGCTACACTTCATATGCATGTGTTTGTTTATACATGAACCTCTTCGAGGTCCTCCTGGAATAGATCGGTCTCAATTACCAAGACAATGAAAGGGTAAAAACCATGGACTACGAGCACATACCCTTTCGATGTTAAATATGCCACGTGCATGGACACCTCTTTCAAGACTATCCCTTGAACATTCAGATGCACTATGTACAAAACCCTCCATCAAGGGATGTTGAGGGTTTTGAACAAGTCTCAACAAGAAGAAGGTCGCGATGAAACCCAACTCCTCCTTGATCCAACCAAGAAATTAAGACAAGCAATGCCTTTGAAACCCTCTCCCATAATGATGAAGGAAAGGAAAGTAATATTCATCAAGACACTCA
>ML851983.1:13429-25104 GCA_009831015.1 Picea engelmannii
CTCCTAATGAATAGGATCACTAATTTGGAAAGGGAACAACAACAAGCCCCAAGGCCTCCTTTTAGGGCACAACCTCAAAATCCTATCTAAGCATGGAGTCCTCGGGCTCCTAATGAACAAAAGGTTCCCATCACTCTATCCCCCTCAAACATTGTAGATGAGTGTCCTTGGTGCTTTCCTTGTGGGGATGCACATTGGGAACATGAATTCCCAATGAATAATAGGGAACCTGATCAAATTAATGTCTTTGATACCATAAACCATATCTTTATTGTATCTCCTCAAGTATGCCTCAATATCACACCTGAACAACTTGAGGAAGGAAAAAGGGAAGTAGTTAGGAGGGATAGGATGGAAATCATAAACAATATGGATGAGGAATCAAGGGAAAATCTTAGGAAGAATGAATTACATGTGTACACAAGATGAAGAAGTGAACCATAAGCTACACTCAGTGACCCTAAGCCCTCTCAATAGGGACCTCCTCCTCCACCAACAAGCAATCCTCTTCTTAGTCCCACTTTTCCAAAAACCAGTGATATTGACTTGAATATTGACGTAGACAATGTATTGAAAAAGATAAATGTACCTATACCTCTGAAAGAGATCATTAATATTCCTTCGATGAAAAATAAAGTTCAAAAGTTATTTAAGTTAAAAGGTGAACCCGTGGACCCTCTTATAATGCTGCAAGCTAATCATTTTAGACCACAATATGAAGAGCACCAAACTTTATTCATCTCATTGTAAGTAAACGATAAACTATTGAATAATGTATGCTTGAATTGGGAGAAGGTGCAAGTATGATGTCCTTGAAAGTATTGAGGCAATTGGGTTTGGAAACCACAAGGCCTTAAAGAAATTTATGGGAGATTTAATCTAGGGCTATTCCCACACATGGTGTAACATGGAACATAAAGGTATGCCTTGATCAATATCCCGAGATGCATTTCTTGATGGATATTGTGTTCATAGATGTTCTTGATGTATGGGGAATGCTCATGTTTAGAAAATTTCTTGCAACATTGGGTGGTAGGTCCACAGAGGTACTTATGTTCACCTACCCAACTTGACCATGGAGAATAATCATGTTGAAGAGATTGAACTTGACCTAGATACTGAGGAGATCCTTGAAGTAATCGAGGAATCCCTTCCATATTTTTTCCCAGATGACCTTCCTTTCACCCAAGAAGAATATTTGATGCTATAGAATGGCCTAAGAAGGAAGATTACCAGAAAAACTAAACAAGTATAAAGATAAGGAAATTGGCTCTATCAAAATATTGAAGAAATATGATAAAGAATTATTAATTAGACCAAGACAAGATGATGTTCTTGCAACATAATCCCATCACACTCCCTCAAGACAATGTTCCAAGGTAATACAAGAAGCAATTGACCTTAAAGGATGGGATTACAAACAAGGAGATTTGGTCTTAGAGTGGGATACAAGGAAGGGCTAGCCTGATACACCACATGAGCTTGAGAAACTTTGGTTGGATCCCTACAAGTTTGTGAAGAATTCCATCATTGATTCATATTACCCATCCACATTGCAAGGGAGGAGGCGTCTAGTACTAGTCAGTGGGTCCCTTATCAAGCCCCATCATGGGGAAGAGACTTGAATTTTTGAAATAACATAGATTAGAGTAGGTATGTTAGGAATTTGCATCTTAAATTTCATTTGTATATATGTTGCATTATGCATATCATACTAGTGTAGTTTCATCTTCTTGCATATACATGTTGAATTCTTGTTTTCATATAATGAATACATGTTAGGAAATTGCATTTTGCATTTTGATTTATCATTTTGTAGCTAAGGAAAATTTTCTTTTCAAGCATGGCTTTTGGATTATCAGTGACAATTGGTGGATCAATCCACTAAAAGATACTTCTAAAGTGATTTGTTGGTTGAAGTGGGTGTAGGATTGCAGGTCTTGGACAACTAGAGATGTTGAGGTTCTCATGCACTCTACGGTGAGCACATGTCCCCAAGTTGGAGCCAAATGTTACCTCCACATTCCTAGGGATAACTGGAGGAGATCATGTCTCGAGGCTCGCAATGGAGAACATGATTTACACCATGGTGATGATGGTAAACATGTCCACATATGGAAACCCAACATCCTCCCTCATTTTCCTCCCAATTAGATCAACCAAGTCTAATCACATTCAAGCAACCCAGAGTATGGGAGATGGTAAGCTATTTTCACCATGAGGTATGTTAGTCCTTCTTTCATGCAACGTGTTGTACTTATTTTTTCGAGAATGTGGATGAGGATATTTGGTTGAAGTTGATAATGGATCACTAGTTTGGGAAATTGTGTTAGTTACCTTATTTCACCTTGGTGGTCAACTTTTGTGCCCTAGTCTCATGTTGTCATTGCCCAGGAAAAAGGGGTAATACTGGGGGGCATTTCCAAGGGTAACATTATTCTCTTGGTCATACTTGACAATTTCCATCCTAGATGCCCTCATAGTGTTCTAAAATTTGTCTATGGTCCATTCTCTCATGAGAAGAGGGGTTGAAGGCCCAAAGTTTGTTTCACAGCTCCTATAAAAGAATAAGAAAATGATGCTAGAAAAGAAAGTGAACATAGAAAAGTAGGACCACCAAAATCCAGTCCAAATTGAGCTCTACTCATTCAATGCTCGCTCTGGTCCCAAAAAAGTGATTCTACATATGGAAGCCTTTTAAAGAAGACTAGTAAATATAATATAAAAAATAGGGATTGGAAAGATGGATAATAAAGAGGTTTGGAAAACAGTGGCACACAAATATTGGGTAAATCAAGAGCAAGTGACCCCTCCAAAAAGGCACTCATAGAGATGGATTAACACCATAAGCCATGAAGGAATTCGTGAACCATATCACTTTCACACTTACTCTTGGTGGGTTTTTACTTTCCCTTGTCACTCTCGGGACCTATCCCTCTACCTGGGTTATTTTATCTCCTATATAGGTGGAGCACCTAACAAGGTTGGATAAATACCCTCCCATACTTAAACTTGGTAACTCACATGGGGTCATGGGATGGTTTGATGCTTGAAGGGGATACTGAGGTGAATTTTCTTATGTAACATTCCGCTCTTGAGCGCACTGAACAGACTTATTATTTGAGGAAACTTGCGTGCAAGTGATCCGGGTCATTATACTATTGGCTGTTTTGATTATGAATATGAGATATTGTGGATTTGATGATATGTTATTTTGTTGTATTTACATCGACAGGTGATATTGAATGGGTTCTCCTGAGTGTGAAAGACTTTGGATGTTAGAGGATGGCATCGATGAAAATCCTTGGACTCCGGATCGAGTCAGGGAGTGGACTCTTAGGGTTTGAATGTTGTTAATGTGACATATGTACACATGATTAGATATTATGATGTTGATTGTTATAGCTGACATGTTTCGTTGATGGATGCAGGCTGACGATAACTTGCCGACCAGAGTCAGATTTGGAGTAAAGGGGTCATGCACAACAACCAAAGACATTGAGGGAGAGGTGTGGCAATAGCCCTCCCACAACCTACTATCTCCCACCGTGGCTCGAACTGTAGGTTAACGATTACCTAGTTCGAGAAGACCCACGATTCCATGAGGGAATACTGTGACAGTTTCTCATGATAATTCTAAGGGTTGCACAATAAGGCAGGGTCCTTATTCCTTAGAGGTCCTTGGTCTCCCACAAGATCACCTGATGGAGTATTGACTCTAGGGGTTTGAAGTCTACCAAATTCAGTCAAGAGGAAAGTGGCACCCTTGGAGCATGTAGTGTGTCTTGAAGGAAACATCGCGCAAATAAAATGTAAAGAGGCGAGTGGCACCCTTGGAGCATGTTATGCATCCTAAAGGGCACATCTCTATTTTAACCATGGTAATTTAATAAACCTAGTTCCTAGAAAACTATGCCTCCCTAAGACCTGTTCGGCCTTAAAATTAATGATGTGATGAGTAAAGTTCAATAACAAATTTTCCCTTAACAACTATCGCCAATCCTAGTGAATTTAAAACCTAGGTCTAAGAAGAATCTCTGAATGAAAAAAAAACTAATTAGACATATAACAAGAAAGGGGTAAATAAAATTCAAACTTTATTAATTAAAGTAAATTTTTTAATGAAGGTTTAATTATTAAAAGGGGGTAAATGGTTGTTTGTCTAAACTTTCTAATTCTAACTTAGTTAAAGAAATAGGGAAACTTAAAGAAAAGGGGAAACTTAAAGAAAAAGGGGAATGCCTAACTTAGTAAGGAATCTAGCCTTTTGAACTTTCTAATTATGAACTCAACTAGGATTTAAGTAAGGCGTAAGTCATTTAATAATTGTAAGGGAATAAAGGGACACCGAGGAGCGTTTTTAGGAATGCTTGTAGGTGGATGAGGGAAATAGGAAAATTTAATTAATTAATAAATTTTATTTTCTGGTGCAACTAGGGGATCGAGCGACATGTGTATGGGGGAGGTTTTTCCTAATTAAATAAATGAAAAAGGAATCTAATGAGGGTTTGTGAAACTTATCATTTGAAAACTATATAAAAAGGATGGCGGATGAGGAGTATGGAGGAGATTTGGCTAGCGTAAGGTTACGCTGCCGAAATTTTATCTTGACTGAATTTCTTTTGTGGGAGTTGGGATACCCAGATCGGGTAACGAGTGGTATCTCGACCTTGTGAGGTGAGCTCGGAGATAACACTCTATGGTATTGTGTGTGTGGCCCCTTTGTAGCTCAGGGGGATCAGAGGGAAGAAGAGTACCCCTAGCGTTGGCTGGGAGGTACCAGTGAGGTCTCATTGGTTGGAAAGAAGGATCCAGACAGAGCGCGAGCACATGACAACAATAGCGTAGCATTTGCCTTCACTTAAGGTACACATGTCTAATTTTGCAAGTGTAATTAGTTAATTTTTATGTGGTTATATATTAGATGGAATATGGCAAATGATTTCTGGATCTATGGGTAATGTTTTAAGTTCTTTGATTCTTTAATTCGCTGCCTAAACTTGCCCAGTTAGTGTGAGACCAACTTCGAAATATTTTGAAAACCCTTTGATTTCCTTATGCCTTCTTGTTACTCTCAGTTACCATCTTGCGATTAGATTCCTTTTTGCTCACTGCCTTTATTATCTCCAATTTTCTGAGTCTTGGTATTTTTAACTCTATGCCTTGGACATTTTGTATCTCTACGCCCTCCTTTTTTTTATCTTCTTTATTTTTGGAAGTCAACTGTTTGTTTGGATGGGATTGTGAGCTCCAGAGCAGAGTGATTGCATGGAAGAGTAATGGTTTTAGACACTTTATCACCATTTATCGTGACGTAAAAGGATCTGGATTCAGAAATTCTAGAATTGCGGTCTCTGCAAATACAAAAGCAGTAATGATTTTCTCCCTCCTTATGGGAACAGTCCTAGAAAGTTTTGAGCCAGTACCGAGCTGTTTAAAATCCACACCGTTTTCATGACAAGAGGTGGAGGAAGGTATTTTTTTTTTTTTTTTTTTGTCGAATCAGTGTGCATTTGGTTTCTAGACGCAGTCGAATTGTCTGGAGGATACCTACATATTAACCTACAAATCCATTAAGTTCAATCATTACAAATATTACAACTAGCGGACTGCATCAAAACTGCCTCTCGCTATAAACGTTCTAAACGTACTTTTCAGCATAAGGTATTGATGGTATATATATATATATATATATATATATATATATATAAATTAAATTTGTCATATTTTATGTAATTTTCATTTTTTAATAGACTTTGAATCGAAGGTTGAATCCCAAGTCGACTTGAGTCACTTTCCTAGAATTTTCCCTTTTAATCCAATCTGAAACAATTCCCTTGATCCTCTTTGGTTTTCACAAGCCTTCTTCTGCAACAGTTCCCTTGATCCTCATCCTGATGGTCTACTACCAAGTCAATTATTGTTGGCAACAATGGTTCTGTCGGATCCTCATTAAGCATTGATGGCTCGAAGAGTTTCAATTTGTCAACATTAATAGTAGATTCTTGTATAATTTATTTCTACAAACTAATTACAATAAATATCAACACTATTAGCTAGACAATTATGAGGAGAAAAAAATTACGGTTCAAAATGTTCACCTAATCATCGAAATTCCCCCTCGTACATCAATTCTCCATATGTTTTCCCATTTTGTTCCTGGATTAACCTATCCATACCTACCATCGTGGAGCTTCCTCAATTCGATAAAAGAGATAAAAGGATCAACAAAATCCAAGGTTCTGACCAAGAAAATGTAGATCACTGGGCCAAAAATCAGACATTTTACCTTGCCCAACATCTCGGTGCAGCTATGAATTCATTTTTCCGAAACTGGAAGTGCGCCCAACATCTCTGCACAGCCTTGAATTTTGTTTTTTTCCCTCTTTCACCTTGTTTCGCTATCCAACGGTTTTCCCGAGTTGATAGTAAATGAAAGTGGTGGTTCCTTGGGTTTCTATGAACTTTAAATTCTCACAATTGGCCATTTAATAATTCTAATCAACAATTTAATTGTTTAATACTTTTCCTTGTTTGAGAATCTCAACTCTAACAACTGGTAAATGTTGTACTCCCAGTTTTAGTTTCATTCCCAGTTTTACTAATTTAATTGGAGTGTGTAGGCCAGGGGACTTAATCGCTTTCCTATTTCATTGTTTTTAATAATGGCCGGGTAAATTTTAATGTTTTTTTTTACAACACAACTTTATGCCATTCAAGAGTACAAATAAAGCTAGCCAATAAATTTGAACAGTATCAAAAGAATTATTTGAATGAAATGATTACAACATATTGACTTCTATTGTAATATGAATAAGAAAATGTAATGAGCAGGTGTTAAAGATCTTATTGATTGAATTGTGGGTATAAGGATCACCAAAATTATTTACAAAGTTGTTATTTATCCAATACAATGATTATTAACATGTATGAATTGATATACATCATTGATATTAAAATGTTTTTATATTATTTTGGTAGGCTCTTGATATTCAATACTCAAGATTTTTATATCATTGGGATGTGCAGATTTTATTAATTTAATTTTACAGTTTTATTTAAAAATGTTTTTATAGAATTATTCTATCTTATATGATATTATTTTTCTATGTTATATGGAAAAAAAGCGTATAATATTTTTAAAATTTATTTTATTAGATTAATGTTAAATCAAAATCCGTAATAACATTGCTGCATTAACATGTTGTATTATGACTGCGCCATATATTGGCAGTGTACACTTTTAATTTTTTGTTTAACTCTTTTAGAACAGTGCCCTGTAATGGCAGGAAAAATTATATTGTTTTAACAACGCCAGGTGGATTATAAACTGTGCCAATAATGGCAGTGGAGATTGTGGTTGCCTTTAATGAATTTCTCTATTGTATTTACAACTGGTACTAAGTAATTTATTCTTTGTTATAAATTAAGAAAAACACTGTTTATTTTATATTTTCGGAAAAACACCAATGCATTTTAGTTGAAGAAAAGAATTGTTGTATTTAAGTTAAGCTTGTGATATTAAAGAAATACATTGTTATATTTTAAGTTAAGAATTGTGATACTTTAAGTAAGCATGGTTAAGCTTTAGTATATTTTAAAAGAAGGTAGGTAAGTGTTATTATATTCTCTTAACTTTAGGTTGAGGTTGGTCTTTGCTTGGGATGAAGGTCTAGATATGTTATGTTGCGCCTTGGTTACTATCACGCCTATTGCATGGTGGCGACATGATTCCTGATGAAAGGATCATTGTGCGCTCTGATCGAGAGATTCGTATGATGACCTGGCCTTGGGTCATGATCTTCCTGATGATGACGATTTGGAATTGACGTATGGTGATTGTTATGTAATCGCATGATTTTATTTGTTTCTCTTTTTCTATGAAGGTTCTAGTTCATGTTTCGCCTTCATTGAAGTTGTTTCATTTGGATTGATTGATGTTTCCTTTAGCCTAGTAGGCGTGGTCTTTCTTGTGATGGGAGAGATGTAGACACCTCCTTGTTCCTTAGAACAATCGCCAGCCTTGAGATCTTGAATGGTCAAAATCGATGGGAAACTGGGCTTGGGAATTGCTTATGTGTCCTCGAGGTCCTAACCTTGCAGGGTAGGATGGGCGGGTAGTCATTTTTATTTTGTCTAATTGATTTTCGCATGTTGCATCCAGTTGCATGATGTGCTAGTATGCTGGGTCATTATGTTGTCTGTTGCTTGGATTGCGTGCATTGTGTTCGTCATTGAGTTGTGTTTATTGACTATTGTTGTTATTACTTCCTCGTGTAAAAAAAAAAAATTGCACTTGTTATGCGTCGTATGTTGTAGTAATGACGGGCGCCATTACATATGGTATCAGAGCTGGTTAGACCCGCGACTTGGGATCACTACGAATTCCTTTTATTAGATATTCGATTATAATGTCACTAATTAAATTGATGTGTATTCATGTAAGTAATCATGGTTAGAGGACGTTGCGAAGGCAGACGACAGGGTGATAGGGGAGGAGGCATGACACCCCAAGTAGCATCCACACCTGAGGGGTCTAACCCCCAGGGATACGAACAAGTTGTCGGGTGGGAACATATAGATGTGGGTGATGTGGTTGGGATGATGAGGTCCTTTCAGAGGATGTATGAGGCTCTGATCAACCATTTGGATAGAGATGAGGCCAGGGCATCGACACCTCCTGAGGGTCCACCGTGTGATCCGATCGGTACTGGTAGCATTCATCGTGAACTCGAGAAGGTCAAATTTCCCAAGTTCTTTGGTGCCCCGGACGATGTAGCCATCAAGGCATGGTTGGAGAATATGGATATGTGCTTTGGACTATGTGACCATACCTCTAACATGAAGGTCCGCATGGCCGTCTTTCAACTGAAGGGGAGCGCTCTTCTATGGTGGAAGATGCTCCTGCCACAATTGAACATGGATGTCGAAGACATGTCATGGGAATTGTTCGAGGAATGGTTCTGGGAGAAGTATCAATCTGAGGAATTCATTCAGAGTCAGCTCAATGAGTTCAACACCTTATGACAAGGTGGACGTACGGTGCCCGAGTAAGAGGATTGTTTCATGGAGCTTCTTCAGTATGCTCCCAACCTGAATACCGAGAAACTTAAGGTCAACAAGTTCTTGTTTGACCTTAATGTAAACATTCATGCAAAGGTGAGGATTCTGATGCCTCAAACCTTACATGATGCTATCCAAAAGGCCCTCATAGCAGAGGAGGATATTATTAGCGGGGGTTAGAGCAGGACTCCAGTGAGACTAGGGGACAAGCGTCCTCTGGTGCACAACATCATCAAAAACTAGTTAGGCATGCACCAGGGTATCGAGGCACTCCGAGAGGATCCACCTTCACTACACCTTGGTGACCAACACCTCTCCAACAGACTCCTTGCCGAGGACCACAACACCAACAACAACGTCGACCACAACAACAACAGTTTAGGCTTGTTCAACAGAACAAACCAGGGTTCTTGGCCAGTGGGCCGTCAACTTCTACTTCAGGTACCAGGAGTATAGGACCGAAAAAAGGGTGTTGGACATGTGGAGAGGCACATTACCAACATGAATGCCCAGTTGAGAGGATGAAAGCATATGGATCAGCTGAACTGACTACCGTGGGAGATTTGGGCAAGGCCCATCGGATTCATGCAATAGTGAATAACCTCCAGGCAGATCACCATTCGACTGTTCTAGAGACGTCAAGTACCATCACTGACCAGGCATTTAGTATTTTTATATATCCAGGTGCTATAAAGAGTTTTATTTCTCGTGCAATGATAAAATGAATTAAGGTAAAGGAAGTCAAACAAGATGAGTTTAGCTTTGTAGAAAAGGCTTCAGGAGCCAAACAAAAGGATGGAGGGAAGGTTACGGGCTGTAGCCTTAACTTGGGAGATTTTTTCATGAGGGCCAACCTGTATGTCACAATCTTATGATCTTATGATGTCGTGATCGATATGGACTGGTTGGAATTGCATGAGGTGATACTCAATTGTAAGACAAAATGATTGAGCTAGGTTGATGATGAGGGACAAAGACGCGTGATTGTAGGTTGGAACCAGGGAGTTTCCCTGAGGTTCATCTCTTCCTTGAAACTAAGGAAGAGAATGCACAAGGGATGTAAGATATATGCGATCCTCACGTTAAACGAAAAGGGCATGGTGAAAGGCCTAGAAAACCTTCCAGTAGTGAAAGAGTTTGTAGATGTCTTCCCAGAGGAGTTACTAGGGTTGCCTCCTAAGAGGGAATTGGAATTTACCATCGAACTAAAGCTGGGAACTGAACCGATAGCAAGAATTCCTTATCGGATGTTGACCCGATAGTTACAGGAGTTGAAAATTCAATTGAAGGAGTTGTTGGACTAGGACTTATACGTCCAAGTGTGTCACCGTGGGGTGCACTTGTTATATTCATATGAAAGAAGGATGGTTCGTGGAGACTCTTCATTGACTACCATCAATTGAACAAGGCAACGATCAAGAATTAGTATCCATTGCCAAGGATTGACGATATGTTTGATCAGATGAAGGGTACGACGATGTTTTCGAAGGTCGACCTGAGATCGAGGTACCACCAATTACAGAAATTCCTAAGACCGCCTTTAATACATTCCTAAGACCACCTTTAATACAAGGTTTTGACATTACGAGTTTACTATTTTATCGTTTGGATTGACGAATTCCCTAGGGGTATTTATGATCTTGATGAACGGGGTGTTCCACAAATACTTGGAAAAGTTTGTCCAAGTATTCATTGATGATATTTTTATATATTCTCGGACGATGGAGGAGCATGACGAGCACTTGCACTTAGTACTACAGTTTCTACATGAGAACAAATTGTTTGAGAAACTGTCTAAATGCTCATTTTATCAATCTAAGATTCATTACTTAGGGCATGTCATCTCAGATGAAGGTATCATTGTGGATCCAACAAAGGTCGAGGCTATTATGGAATGTACTACGCCGATGAATGTCCCAAAAGTGTGTAGCTTCATGGTTTTAGCAGGATACTCTCAACGATTCGTCGAAGGTTTTTCAAATATAGAAAATCCAATTACGAAATTGAAGAAGAAGAACAAGAAGTTTGTTTGGATCGAGAAATTTGCGGAGGAATTTCGGAGGCTCAAGGAGATGTTGACGACGAAACTGATACTAAAGGTCCCTAACATGGGCACAGACTTCTTGGTATGCACTGACGCATCCCAGGAAGGCTTAGGCGGAGTCTTGATGCATGATGGTCGAGTGATCACTTACATCTCGAGAAAGTTGAGAAGGCATGAGGAGAACTATGCGACACACAATTTGGAGTTGTTAGCCATTGTTTATGCCTTGAGAGTTTGGAGACACTACCTTATTGGATGAAAATTCAAAATAAAAATGGACCACTGTGGTCTACAACACATCTTTACACAAAGCAACTTGAATGCGCGACAATGACGTTGGTCGGAATTTCTTAGCGAGTACGATTTCAAGATTACTTACATAAAAAGAACAATGAACAGAATGTCTAATGTGTTGAGTCGGTGACCACACATATTTTTGGTGATGCCTCTTCAGATGAATCTACGTGAAAATATTCTAACTTTACAGCGTGACGATGAATGGTAAAAGGAGGTCAAGGATTTTATCGAAAAAAACACAATGATGGTAACAAAATTTGAGGGATATACC
>ML851983.1:30775-41584 GCA_009831015.1 Picea engelmannii
CTTTGCAGCCCCAACCAGAAGAAGTGGAGGACTATGATATAGGAACCGAAAAGGAACCTCGGATGGTAAAAATATCAAAGTTCCTCCCTCCCAAGGCGAAAGTTAAGTATAAAGACTTACTCAGACAATATAAATATGTTTTCACCTAGTCCTATGATGAATTGAAAACATATGACACTTCCATTATTGATCACAAGATGCCTTTGAAGCCTGGGGTCAAACCGTTTAGGCAAAAGCTTAGGCAAATTAACCCCATTCTGTTACCCGTGATAGAAAAGGAAGTTAAAAAACTCCTGGACGCAAAAATAATCGTGCCTCTGAGATACTCAGACTGGGTAGCTAACCTAGTCCCAGTCAGGAAAAAGAACGGGGAAATCCGACTGTGTGTGGATTTCCGAAACTTAAACAAGTCGTCTCTCAAAGATAATTACCCATTGCCCAAGATGGACCATGTTTTAGAAAAGGTTGTTGGAGCTAATCGAATGTCTATGATAGATGGTTTCTCTGGTTATAATCAGATCACTATGAATGAACAAGACAGGGAAAAAACTGCTTTCACCACGCCCTGGGGTACTTTCATGTATGACAAAATGCCTTTTGGTTTGATGAATGCAGGGTCCACTTTCCAGCGAGCTATGGACATCGCTTTTGTGGGAGAAAGAGACAAGTTCGTAGTTATTTACCTCGACGACCTGATGGTTTTTTATAAAACTAACGAAGAACATTTGATGCATCTAAAACAGACTTTCGAAAAGTGCCGCAGGTTTGGCCTATCCCTGAACCCAAAGAAATCACATTTCGCTATGCGGGAAGGTAAGCTTCTGGGCCATGTCGTATCTAAGGAAGGAATCAAGATCGATCCTAAGAGGATTGAAGCGATAGATACTATCACTATCCTGAGAAATATAAAAGAAATTCAATCATTCTTAGGAAAGATAAATTTTCTACGAAGGTTCATTCCCAATTTCGCTGAGATTGTCAAATTGATTACAGGAATGCTGAAGAAGGACAGTGGGGTAAATTGGACCATTGAGGCCAGGGCATCGTTCCCGCATATTAAAAACTTTATAAGCGAGGCACCTATGTTAGCAAGTCCGGATTATCTGAAAGATTTTCTCATCTTCTCTTTTGCTTCTGAACATACCATCGCCGCGGTACTCTTGCAGAAGAATGAAGAGGGGTTCGAAGAGCCGAGAGCGTTTTTTAGCAAAAGCCTCAGAGATGCAGAACTGAAATATGACATAATAGAAAAACAAGCATACGTAATGGTAAAATCATTGAAAGCATTTAGAACCTATGTGCTACATTAAAAAATAATCACGTATGTGCCTACCAGTTCTGTAAAAGACATATTGGTACAGCCGAACAGTGACGGAAAAAGAGGGCGATGGCTCGCTAAAATACAAGAATTCGATCTGGAAGTCAAGCCGACTAAATTGATAAAGGGGCAGGGTCTGGCCAAACTCTTGGCTGAGTCGAATCTTAGAGCTCTTGATATTAATTTCCTCCAAGAAGAAGATGGAGACACACACCTGCATGAGTCGGATGACCAAGCAGATCCAAGTAAGGTCGAGGAAAAGTTCAAATCGTCAGGCTAGTATAAATACATAGTGTTCTACTTGTTAAACCTGAAATGTCCAAATGAACTATCACCAGCCAAGTGCAGAACTTTAAAACTCCATGCTGTAAAATATTGCATCGCCGAAAATCAGCTATACTAGAAGGATCCACTCGGGTTCCTGCTAGTCTGTTTGGTTGAGTCAGAAACTCCATGGGTTATAGAGGAATTTCATGAAGGAGTCTGTGGAGGACACCATGCATGGAGAGCCACTGCCTATAAGATATTAAGGGCTGGATACTATTGGCCGAAATTATTTTCAGACGTCAACGCCAAAGTACGTGCGTGCAACCCTTGTCAAATATTCGTTGGTAAACAAAAACTCCCTGCACTGCCACTCATTCCAGTCAAAGCTGAAGCTCCATTTCAAAAATGGGGTCTAGACTTCATAGGGGAAATTAATCCTCATTCCAGTGCTCAGCATAAATGGATATTAACAACTACGGATTATTTTACTAAGTGGGTGGAAGCCATTCCAACCAAAAGGGCAACAGACTCAGTGGTGATCAATTTCTTGGAAGACAATATCTTGTCAAGATTCAGGTGTCCCCAAAAGATAGTTACTGATAATGCCCAAGCCTTCAAATCTATGGCTATGATCAGCTTCCGTCATAAGTATAATATCGTTCTCGTCCATTCCACTGCATATTACCCCCAGGGGAACAGATTGGTCGAATCATCTAACAAGAGCCTGGTGAACATAATCAAGAAAGTACTGGATGAAAATAAAAGGTCTTGGCATGTGCACTTGAAATACGCATTATGGGAAAACCGCATCAGCACTAAAAGGTCTATCGGCATTTCGCCTTTTCAAATGGTATATGGGACAGAGGCGGTCCTACCTATAAACCTAGCGCTACCAGTGATGAAGTTATGGCAGGATCAAAATGAAGAACCAAATCATGTAACCATGAGGATTAACCAGCTAATCGAGGTTCAACAGCATAGAGTTGAAGTCGATGAAAAAATGCAGAAGTACCAGGATGAGATGAAAGCATTGTTCGATCTCAAGGCAAAAGACAGGGAATTCCTTCCAGGTGACTTAGTACTAAGATGGGATGCAAGAAAAGAGGAAGTCGCGAAGCATGGTAAATTTGACCACCTTTGGTATGGACCATTCAGGGTCTCAGCTCCGGAAGGGAAAAATTCCTTCCTGTTGGAAAACATCGATGGAGAAATCCGCAGCGCTCCTGTCAACGGGCGTTATCTGAAACATTACATGACATAACAATCACCATTTAAATATATATATATATATATATATATATATATATTTTAAATTTTGTGTACATACATGCATTCTTATTTAAACGTTGCCCTTTTGGCTTTCTGTTTTCTTTTGTTCATAATTTTTAGACATATTTCGAATAAAGATCGTATTTTCCTTTTTACAGGGTTCCAGCTGCTTACAAAGCTAGCGGGAAGAGTAATTCGCAGGGGGGTGTCAGAAATAAATCGGCATGAAACAGGTGATACCTAAAAAATAGCTTCATAGTGCACAAAGAAAGTGAAAAGAAAAGGTAAAGGTGAGCTTTCTCAATACACATGTTAGGAAAGACTGTTAAAGTAAACCAAGATAGAGTCATTCAAACTACAATATCGGCTAAAAGGTTATATAACAGGATTATTGCTCGGCTTGATACCCTTTGATTTAAAATAATTTGAATGATACACTAAATCTAAAAGCAGTTAGTTAAAAATAATTGTCCCCAAAGATATCTACAAGAGCCAGTCTCGAACTGTTTTGACCTTCTGTATTTTCAATCAATGAATTGTTGCCCTGTATCCTGCCTGTTTTCGGGTCTAACTTTTGACAAGCTACCATCTTTTCATTTCATTATGAAGGAATAAAATTTTTTGTTTTAGCCTCTTGAGTCTCAAAATAGATTGTGGAAAGAAAGCGGGTCTCCACAACTACTTGATCCCCTGCTAAGCGAAGGAACGTTTAGAGCGATCCTAATTTTCCTAGGTTTTTCAATAGCATCGGAAGAATCAAAGCTTGCTCAAACAGGATGCCCCTTAAAAAATTATTTTCCTTGTCTCCCTAAGAATGAAGGTGTTTTGAGGGTCAAGGGAAGCTTGGTACCAAGTAATCAAAGTAAGTTGATAGACCTCTGATGCAAAATATTACACAGATATCAGCCCTGATACAAACTGATTGCCCCCATATTCGCGCTCAAAAAATAACTATAAGACAGGTGGTGAAAGGAAATTCAGAAATGATTTCCCCCACCTAGTCCAGGGAGACGATGAAAGGAAATTCAGAAATGATTTCCCTCGTCTCAGCATCTAAATGCATAAATATTTTCCGAAGTGGTGAAAGGAAATTCAGTAAAAGGGGCCAGATAACTTCACCGGGGTACTGAACAGGCTCGCTGGAAGTGAAGCAATGTCTGAGATATCTGTAAGGCTGTTATACATGAATATCACTCTACTCTAGTAACCAATGCTTTCTAAAACCTTATCCGCATCCCAAATTCAGACGGGATTTCCCGATTAAAAAGCATATAATCTCATTCTTTTGATGCAAGCTGAGAGCCACGAGATCTGTTGGGTCTCCTAGGGTCGTTTCGACTGTCTTAAAACATACCTAAAGTTAGTAGTGGGAAAGGGAAAATTGTGAAAGGGACCACAGTTGTGTTTGAAAAGAGTATCTGATTTTGAAAAAAAATCTTGAGGTAAAAAACGGAGTCTTTTCCCCCCTTCGATCCTTTTTCCTTGGAATTTTTCCGCATGATTGAGCTTTTGACTCCATTTACCCAAGATTGACACGTGGTCTATTGTTCTTCCCGCCTCACAGGAAGGCGGGATCCCTAGTTGGAGCCTATGTTGGAGCTGCCCGTGTTCTTTTTTTAACCTGTCACAATTTTCATTTTTGATACTTGAAATCTAAAGATGGTCTTATTTTCCCCCGAGATCTCTAAAACTCTGCAACCTTGTCACGTAAGCAGCGATGCTTTTCTACTCTCGAAATAAGTCCACTTTTGTAAGAATGTTCACTCTCTTTGTTTTACTTCGGGATCTCGCAAGTCGGATACTATAATCCATGAGTTCACATGTCCCGAGTCGCGAAACGGCGAAGTCATTTTAAATTTTCACTCAAGACAGTAACCAGGGTAGAATCTTTTAACTCATGATTAGACGTCGTTGGGGTTTCGTGCCTCAGCGTTTGCCAAGTCCGAATTTTTATTTTTATAGCCCAGAGAGCCGAGAACGCGAAGTCCTATCCGGATAACCCATGTCAAGGATCAAAGGCAAAAAGCTAACTATGGTAAATGTCGTTCTTGGCATTTCGCCACTCGGCACTAACTTTTTCAAAAGTTACAGCATCTAATCCCCGACTCAAGAAGGCACGATGTAATTATAACATGATTAATTAATCGCCTAATCCAAGATTTTCTTCCCCTTAATTGAGTCTTAATTATCGCCATCTCACGGTTTCGCGACTCGGCATACTAATCTCCTAGAAACTTGTCTTCGAGGTTCCGAGTTGCGATATGGTGAATAAAATGATTATAAAATTAATTATGCCCCAAATCGCGATTACCGTTAATTAAGCCAAAGTCAGTCCTCGCGATCTCGCGAGTTGGAGACTCAAAGTGTTAAAAGGAAATCCACGATGTAACGAACGGCGAGAAGTTGATTAACATTGGTAAGATTTGATTGATCAAGCTAAAGCAAGATATATCCCGCGCCTCAAGGCTTGCATGTTTCCCGAGGTATCCATTTCTCTCCATATTTCGACTGACTCTCAAACCGCTAGAACTTTATGACATTTATGGAGAAATAGGGTAAATCTATGCATGCAAGATCAAATTTTACGTAATAAATTTATTTCTAATTACGATTTGACAGGCTTATTTTGAAAAGCACCGAGTTTTCAAATATATATAAGAGTTTCTTTTCATTATAACGAACGCATTTTCATAAGCACGCGGAGCTCATCAATTCCGAGTAAACTAATTTCTACATGTATACGCAGTTCTATGGCAGAAGAGCGAAAATGAAAGCTTCGGCTATGGCTCCACGGAAAGTAGCAAAGGAGAACGTCGAGGTCGCAGGACAAGGCTCAGACAATGTCTCCGACACTTTGCCCCGAAGTGTCGACTTGGTCCCCAACTGGTCATTTGTTTCAGGCATTCTGCAATCGGAATTCGTGGATTATTCAGATGACTCAGACGACAATGAAAAGGATGATCTAAACACCAAATACAAGATAGTTGTCCAATCTGAAATGCACAGGGTAGCATCCAGACCACGGTTTCTTCCATATTATGAGTTGATCTGATGGGCGTTGGATCACATGGACATACCCACCAGGACTATCATGAACGGGCAGCGAGTCACTGTCGGGACTTTTAAGCCCGAGCATCTACAAACTATGTATAAGCTACCCGCGATGTCTGAATATACATATGGTGTTGATTTTCTAGAGGAATTCAAGGATAATGAGTGCATCCAGTATGACAAAACCATGCCCGGTCTGATAAAGGATTGGGTTTCATGCACTGCGAAATTCAGAGCAAATGACCAGGGTGTTTATTCAATCGCTTCGTTGGAGCCACAGTATAAATATGTGGCCATGATGACATGTCGGCTATTTGGGAGAGAGGACACATCACATTTTTTCATTTCGTGGGTGCCTCTTATGTTTCGGGTCGTAGAAGGTTTCTCTTTTAATTGGTCAAAGATACTCTCGGATAGTTTGGCCAACCGGGTCACAGAGTATCGGGAGTAGAAGGAAAGTGGGAGACTGTTCTCATTCTTCATGTCTACATATATTATGGACGCGATATGTTCCATGACACCATTTCCATTGATGAGCTGGGCTTGGGCTCCAGCCGAAGACAGACCCATACATGTATATCACAAAAAGCTAAGGGAAAATCAAGAGAAAAATTTCGCATATGAAAATTTTAACTGGGTGATGATGCCCCTGCATGTCTCCATTTTTGGTCACCCACCACCTCGTATCGCGGACATCATTGCAGCAAATTTGAGTGGCATAGCGGACTAGTACGTGGAGGCAGAGTTTTCATACTTCAGAGTATTTGGGGTTGTTGTTCCCCCGCTTGCGCTACCATTGTTAATTCCCAACAAGCTAGCTTGTCGCGAGGTCGCCTGGCAGACAGTAATTGGCGGGGTGAGTAAAGAACTCAAAGTATACTCAAAGAAGGTGTGGTCGTCTTTTCCCATTCGGCTGAATTCTTATTATTTATTGGATTTCGGGCATGCCAAAGCCGAGGCCACAGCCTTGGAAGACCTGAATTTGGTCTCCATCGAGTATAAGAAACATGATCCATAGAAGGTTGTGAGCAACCATTTAGCTAATTGTGGGTTCAAGAGGTTTGAGCATGAGAATTATCCTCCGGATTACATTTTCTGAGGGGCGAGGTCTTATGAAGAATTTCTATCCTGGATCCGATCCTTGGATCCCGAAGACACGGTCGATGCATTAAAATTCCAGGAGCATAGACGAAGCTGCCTCCCCACTGTGTTGTGAGGCGAGAGTCCGAGTGTTTCCGAGACGAAACAAAAGGATACTGAAGGTCCCAAAGATGCAGCTCCTGACTCGGGAAAAAGACAGGATGAGGGGAAACAAACAAAGAAACCCAAAGCAGAGACACAGACTCCAGACCCGCCAAAGAAAGAGAATCTGGAAACCGAGACAAAGACCCCGTAACCACCAAAGAAGCAGGACCCGGTCGACACCCCAGGAAAATCAGCGAAGCAAATCGGGGAACACATCACTTCTGTCACCCCCTTGCAGTCGATGCAAGAAAATATCGAAGAAGGATGGATATTCAATGAGGAACTGAGGCCCATAAGAGAAGAGGAACTTCCTCCGAACGATTTTTTCTTTGATAAAAAGAGAAAAGCGGTAGTAAAGAGGGAATTCTAACAAGAGGGAGAGTCAACCACTAAGAAATACAAAGTTATGACCGACGAAAAGAATAAGAAGAATGAGCAATTCACCACTGAGATCGCAGGGACGCTAGGAGCGTATGCATCGATGAATCAATTTTCAGTCAGACTTTTAAAGAACCAACTCAAAAGGAAAAATCGCCTGATCAGGACTCTCGAGGCCAGATTGGTCTCGGCCACGGAAAATGCTAAAGGCCAGGTGAGCATGGAGATAGAGCTGGCCCGACTGGATAATAAAAATGAAATAGAGGTGCTAAAAACCAAGCTCGAGCAAGCACATATAGTGGTCCGAGACGGTCGAATACAGGTGGTCCAACAGAGGACTATGATTGAAGAGCTGCAGGCTCAGGCGACGATCGTCGAAAGAAAAATGATCGACGTGGAGATGTTCAAATCCCAGGCCATGGGAATTCGGAGCAGAATCTCTTCGGCTCAGCAGAGTTTGCTCGCCAGGATAGGAGAGATCCGGGAAAATTGTTTGTTGGTAAATCAGGTTTCCAAGAACCTGACTGCCAAAGAAAGGGATGCAGAAGCGGCTTGGGTCGCCTTCCAGGAGGTGGTGATAGCCATGAATAACAAAGTTTCGGAAGGTGCTCCCGGGCTCGCCATTCCAGAACAAACCAGAGGTAATATTCTGTTGAAGGATTGGGAGCACAACATTTCCCTAGGCAAGGATCAAGCCCAAAAGGTAACCAATTCTTTAGAAGAAGCTTTTAATTCCATAGACGGTGAGCTGTTGGGTATGGAAAGTGGAGGCAACGCAGAAGCATTGATACAAATGAATGTGGAACATATCTCACTTGATCTGAAAGAGAAGGATGAGAGAGATTCAGTCGATATCTCTCAGATAGATATGGTGGGCATGGCCCAAGTTGATAAGCACATGATCAAACCCAGCATGCAACTAAGTGCCCTCGACATCATTGGTGCACAAATGGAGGACAAGCTACAACAGTTAGCCTGAGAATGTTACTTCGTCAAGACCAGCTGTCAAGCAGATCCTTCACGGCTCATATCTCAGCTTGTAGAAAAATGTATCGCCTGCACCGAGTCCGCGTGAAGACGAGCACCTGGCACTAAGTGAAGACAGAGTAGGGGAAATGGAGCGATTGCTCTCTCCTCTATCATAACTTAAATTTTGCGACTATTAAGATTCTACCTGCTTTGTAAAAATTGTATAAATATACCCCAGAGAGACATAAACAGGGCTGGACCTTTTTGAGTCATTTGTAATAGAGTTTTTACATTGAGAGTTAATACAAGCAGATCTGGAGATTCTCAATTCCATCACTTCTGTATTACAAGTTTGCTTCCTTGTATCTCATTTTTACATTGCAATTCATATTCATAATTGATGTGCTTCGTTATAATTTAGTACGAACACTACTATAACGAATGAATTTGGGTTTTCTGTATTTTCTTATTGTCTTTTCTCTGCACCAACTATCAGCTGTGTAAGACCAATCTGCATTTTCATATTTCTACATATATTCTTTGTTACATTGGTTATTTTCTTACATAATTTCTTCTCCCGTTTATGTCGTGAGATTTTCCCCTGGTAGGAACCTTACACTGTAAACGGCTCAATGTTCATCTCCCATCTCACACCCTTTATCAAGATATAATACAGTTACGGGAATGAGCCTTAGATTTGCATCCATATATTTATTCTGCAACTGTAAGTTCTCTTTTATAAGACCCAACTGAGACAGCACTCAACCTTTCTTAAAGTTTTTCCTATCTGTGTTGTTCCCCCATGACAGTTCCTATACCAATTCAACCTAACGTTGAACCCAAATTATTGAACCAAACACACATCGCTTTAAACCTTTTCAACACCATCCTTAAAACGACAACTAACCGGGCCGAACTTGAATAATCATGGGCAGCAATTGAGCGAGATATAACTATCCATGAACAGTTAGAAGCCAGACAACGCCAACGAAGAAATCTTCCTTAGTTTCCTTCCCCGAAGGTTTGACGTTTCTCCCTTCTCCACCTTTTAACCACTTTTGGATGCCTTGACACTATACTTTTAATCCTTAAGTACAGACTCAGGAACAACACCCTCGTCCACATCCACCGTAGGGGTCCCTCGCAGCAGTCTAGTGAAGTAGCATCCAACGAGAGACTGTTCGGTTGGTCCAGGTGACACCATTAGAAGACCGCCACAGAAGACAGAATTGACCGAGGCCATCCCCGATCCCAAAAAGACGTTATTGCGGCAGTTGTTGGTGGTTGAACATTAGCTTCACCATAATAGGAAGGTCTGGAAAAGGACTAATTCACGTTGACTCACCTGCCGAAGGACAGTTTGAAATCTGATGGCGTCTGTCATAGGTGCACGATCATCCTGATTCTGCATGGGCAGGCTTCCAGAAGCCATGCAGATGCAATTCTTTTAATGCAGCATCTCGTTTTTGCTGTTGTTGTTGTTTTGAGTATATGTAGGCGTTTTCGCCATTTTTGTAGGTATCAATGGTAGAGCGAAGCTCCCGATTGTAAATTTTTAACAGACACTCTAGTTCTCTGGTTATGCATCTGTATGTAAGATTTCTTGTTTAATGACTGACATTCTTATTACCCCATCTAATTTTCATCTCATACTGAGGGAGTTCGTGATTGACTGATTCACATGAATTATTACAATTATGTTACGATAAATGATTTATTGTGGCATTGTTTTATTCTCCGGTTTTATGCGTTTGAATGTAAGAAGATCTTGTGTTTGGATGTTTTCTCCTACAGTTTGTTAGAAACCTGATGTTTACAAAATACCTTTGCATTTCTCTTATACAAGTCTTCCCCCTGTTCACCCTTACTACAGCTCATTGTCTGAAGTTTATCTAAGACCTCACTTGCCCATGCATGCCTGGCCTAGTTTTGGAGTTAGAACAATATTGTTTTCAGTTAACTTCCATTCGATCACCACTTTTTATAAACAAAGCGTGACATAAACTGATGGGCGTCAGGCTCTTCTCCTGCTGCAATCCAGGGGTGACTTCTGATGCCAACAGAATGTAAAATTCCTATGAGCTAGAAACAAACGATATTCCTAATATTGCAAATGATGTAATTGTATTGATTTAGTGCATTGGCACGTGTAAACATTATCCGCCATGAAGAGAATTTTGAATTGCCTTGTCAAGAGTTGTAACTAAATTCTTGAGTCTAGTTATATGTTAGAACTAAAGTGTAATGTTGAGTTGTAACTAAAGCCTTGAGTCTAGTTCTATGTTAGAACTAAAGTGTAATGTTGAGTTTCA
>ML851986.1:0-30673 GCA_009831015.1 Picea engelmannii
AATTTAAAGTGTATGAGGTGGATGGGGTCAAGACTCAATGGGTGTTATAACCCTAAAATGCTCTACCTATGCATACATGGCATTGGCCTTTCTACTTTTATAATTTTCCAAATGACTATTGAGGAACTCTATTTAAGAAAAAAAAATTGATCATGTACGCACCCTGCTACACTAATTCCCACATACATACACTTTGTTCATTCTAGACATCCTGCGTACATACACTTGCTACATACTAAACAACCCGCATTTACCTCCAAAAGTTGCAAAAAATAAAAAGTTGCATGGAATTCAACGGACTTTATGGGATATCAAGGGTTTCCCAACCAATTCACCTGTCCTAGCCCATCCCCAAACAAAATAACTATATTTTTATCATATAAGAGGCCTTGGGGTCCCATTCCCTCATCAAGAATTAGAATAGTGAAACTTTTCCCAAATCCCTTTTCCCTCCTTGCCCAAGTATTTGCAACCCCTTCTGAGTTTGTTCCTCATCATTCCCTCTCTATCCTTTTCTCCTATAAAATCCATTCCCTTCCCTTGAAGTGATCAGTAGATTGTGAGAGAAAGAAGTGGGAGGAGCAACATTAAGAGGATCTCAGACCAAGTTCATAGGAGCATCGACCTACAAAGGTTGTAATTTTCGATCTTTGCATTTGAATAAAAGAATTTGTTTCCCATCCCAAATGATATATTTATGTTTTTAATTTGATTTATGCATAATGGTTTATATATAACCCTAATATTGATGAGTAGAGATAGAATATTTGTAGTGTTTCTTGCCTAATTTTTTTTCTAGGTTATCTTTGGGAGGAGACTTGCAGCCTGGGAGCTACAAAGATGGAGGTAGTCTACATCGAACGTTGGACTAAAGGTACTACTTATGACCTACTTCCCTATCTCTTTCTGTTCATATATTTAGAGTGTTTGGGGTAGTTTAGGAATTAGATTGTATTTTAAGGGAGATCATAACTCTTCCTATACTTTGACCTTGGTATAGTAATAGGGGGATTTTCCCCACTAGAAGAATTGGCAACTTCATTGGGGAGTCTCTCTAGGGTTTTAGAGGAATTTTTTTGGGTTTTAATTGGCTTCTTTATTTCCTTTTGAGTTTTTATCAAGTTCACTGAGTCTTTTAAGGGTCTCTAGTCACCTACAAAGTGCCTACCAGTTTTCCCTGCCCGGTCAATCTTCCTACTGTTTTTATTTTTTTTGAGATATATCAGAGGTGTACACACTCTGCTTTATCTCAACCTGTGTACATAAACAATCTTCACAATAGACAACCCACATACATACATAGGTTGGTGGTGAAACAACCCGCGTATTTGTGTCTTGAAAGTGTTTTTAAAAAAGAGAGGTATTTCTCTTTCCTAATAGAATTTTAGACTTCCTAGGGTTTCTTAGACCTTACAGAGTCTTTGTGTTTGGCCTTATCTTGGGTTAAAGATTCATTTTCAACTTGTTTTCTTGGTTTTCTTTTGTTTTCCCTAGAGGTTTAGATGGAACTTGCAAGTTATAGATCCTCCTTTGGTTTCTTTTTAAATCCGTGTGTTTACACAGTCAGCTTAGGGTCTCTGTCAATCTTAGTTTTTGTTTTCTCTTTTTTTTCCTATTTCTTTCTTTGAAAAACAAAAAATAATTTTTACTTTAGTTTTTCTTGTTAAAGTAGTTCAAAAAAATCAAAAAGAATTTTTTCTTGCATTTAGTTTGGTAATGTAGCCTAGGTTTTTTGTTTGCAAAAAAAGAGAGTCTCAGTTTCAAATTTCTTTCTTGCTTTCCTGTAATATATGTAATTTTTCTTAGTCAAACGAAAGCACTTTTTAGGAAACTTTCAATTATAAGACCTTGAAACGTTAATCTGAAAAGTTGAATTTTACAAAGAGTTGTACAAGCTTTGCTTTAATTTCGAAGTATGTTTTTTTCTTTCAAATTCTCTAAATTTTTCTTCATTTTTTGTCTCTTCAAAACACCATTAGTTGCAAGACCACATCCTTTGCGTAAATCAAGCCTTAGAATTAACGCTTAACTTACAACATATTAGACTTTTTGTTCGTAGGGTTCACCGACTAGTTTAGGATTTTAGGGCCTTGAATTAGGTGTGAAAAGGAAACCTTTCAAGGCCATTTAAAACAAACATCAGAGTCTAATATAGGGAGTTTCTAATGTCCAATGTCGTAAGAGATAGTCGGGACCCCCATCTAACATAGGGGGGATAGCCCCTCCAAAGCCAGACCAAATGTAGTGGGGATTGTATATTGAGGGTGTTTCTTGGGAACACTACTGATCGCATTTTCCTATAGATCTTTGTGGACCTCGAATCCGTTCGATATCCTCAGTTTTATTTCGGACCACTTTCTTTCGACATCCTTGAATGGCTTTCGACTTGATATTGTGCTCATTACGATCTGCCCAACCATCGATTGTACCTACCTGATGATTGACTATGAGCTGGAAACTTAGTTGCCTATATTTTACGGACTTACATAGGTAACTACGGGGGTATACCATGGTAATTAGGGTGGATATTGGATCACACTTCGCAGAGTATACCCGGAGGGTTCTTCCATGTTCAATTTGCACTTGTACCAGTTGTTTTCTCTAATGTCAATTGGTGTAATTCTCCTTACCACTACTTAGTCGACTGCTTGATTTATATTTAGGAAACTTTAGTGTGTGCTCTATGTTCCATGCTAGTCAAACCTTACTATGTCAGTTGATCATTTCACAAAGTGGAATATCAACAGCTCCATTGGTCACGAAGGCTTCAAGTCGTGTCGTTGGTTACTTTGGAGCCACCTCTGCCACTGTTGAGGTGAAGAATTAATAAAGAAGGATCCTTCGAAGCGACTGGGCCACAAGAAACTATACCTGAGAGAGATATAAGAGAAGACTTTCTATCCCCAGAGGAATCCATCATTTTTTACCTAGAAACCGAAGGTTTCAGGCCAACAAATCCTCTGATCACCGACTTGTCGACACTGCTTTTAATTCAGATAGTCCCCCCCCCGAGGTGAATTCTCTTGAACGCCAGTTCATTAGGCGATCGATGATGGAATAAAACACTTATACTTTGTTTGGGACTCCTTGTACGCCCATTACGGCTACCGCTAGAGGGGGCATTGTGCCCCCTCCCCCACCTCCGCCTATCAAGACCACAACTGTCCTGACACCCACAAATTCGGGAAGTGGATCGATTCATTTGATGATTATGACCATTTTTTCGTTCACTCAGAGCACAACTCATATGGGATGTCTGACTTTGACACAAATACAATTCTCACTTACTCTACTTTACAGACCATGGGTCTAGGGGCAGGGAGATCTAACATTCCCTTTCAAGGATCAGTCATGGGCACTACTACCACTTTCAATTCTATTCCTTATGGTGGGGGTCATATACCTCCTCCTTCCACTTCACTCGATGGCATGTTTCAACAACCAATCAGTCCTAATGCTAATTATAGCTTATTTAGTGGAGGTAGTTTGGGATATTCATCCTACATGACATCATTGGGATCTATGCCGTTCTCTTTGTTTGGTGCGTTTGGGAACAATTATTTTTACTCATATGGGGGTAACCCCAACTTTTTCCAACAGAACCTTGTGCAAAGAACTATTCCTTCACAGGGAGTGACGACAGAAGTATACTCCACACAAGGTATTTGGAATCCTTGGTAGGGCTCATTTCCATTGCAGGGGATGTTGGTTGGGGGAAACCCCTTCCATACTCAATGGAAACCTAGGAAAGGTTCAGTACCTATGCTGTAAGGATCGACTGGGGTGATCCCCAACCAAGGTCCTTGGAACGCTGCACAGGGAGCAATCCTTGTGCAATCCATGTCGTCTAACTTTGGGAGCCAGACGATGATGAAACAATAGATGCAATTTACTTTTGCGGGTCAAGGTCGTGGTTTCTACCAAAACCCTGGCCATCAGTCCAAATTTTCCTGGAAACCTGGTGCTAGTCAAAATCTAGGTCCCTCTTTTCATGTAAATACTCTACAACCAAAACTACCCTTTATGGAAAACCTGCATTTTCCAGACTTGTCGAGATTATTAAATGACTTGATCTATCACGATCCACATTGCCCCCCCATGCCAGCTAAGTTTCCTTCAGACATTCTGAAATCCAAGGGCAAGCCTGGCGAAGATCTGGGTGATCAAATGACTACCTTTAACTTGTGGTGTTCATTGTACTCGTTGAAAGACAACTTTGTTTGATTGCACCTTTTTCAACACACTCTTATAGGGGGTGCAACGAAGTGGTATATTGAGCTCGATATCTCGATGTAATCTTATTTTAATGACCTGACGATAGTTTTCTTTAACCAATCATAGTTGTCAGTTAGATACGATGTCGGCACAAAGTTGTTGGCCAACTTGGAGCAGACTAAGTTTGACCATATCTCGGATCATTTCCGAGAGTGGTGGTGAAGAAAGAGCTTGATTAAGGTCAAGGTCCTTCCTACATTCTTGCTTGAGTGGTTCTTGAATTATTTGGTTCCTTGTGTGTCCAAAGATGTAGCAACATCTGAGGTGTTTTCTAAGGAAGAGGATATTATGAGAGCCCAATAGGTAGAACTGATTTACTCTCAGTCTATCATGCTTTACAAGATCTTAATCGATGCACCATTTTCTACTCTTGATAAGGATAAAAAAAATTATGGGCCCCACACTGATGGCATAGTGGGCTCATCACAAAGCAAGTCCACCGATCCGTTGTTGAATCAGTTACAACAATTGTTGATTCAAAAGACTATGGAAAACCAGACTCCTAGTTCGGTTGCCCCCGATACCCAGACATCAAATGCACAGAGTGTGTAATCGACGACTCCCAAGGCCAACCAGTAGACCAAGGAAAATAAGAAACAGAGAAACAAGAAGGGTAAATTTGATAAAAAGGCTGCTAACAATGCTAGCAAGGGAAAAACTGAGAAGAGGAAGGTGAAGTATCTATGTAATATTTGCACGGGTGACCACTTAACTCACCTATTCCCTCAACTTGTAGAAGCCCAAAATCTACTAGCATAGCAAGAACCTATTGTATTTACTAACCTTTTTCCACAAGGGAAAAATCTATCTCAAGCTTCTACATCCACAAACTCGGCTAGGGGCAATCACGGACCCCCTGTGTCTACTTATAACAACCCGGCCATGAACATTTACATGATGAACTTCAATGCTCATTTATCAACCAGGACTCGTGACTACGAAACTCAAAAATATGTCAAGTAGGGAAAGGAGGCCTCCAACCCATTGACTCCTCTTCAAACTGAGAAGATAGTGGGAGAGACAATGAATCGCATCCATAAAGGTGCATTTAAGAAGGCTTCCCATAACCTAAATGCGAGGGACGCTCAGAACTACTTCGTCATGGAGGATTTGGCATAAACCCCTTATGAAATGTCTACTCTGGAAGTTCTCCAGAGTTTCCCCTCATAGAGAAAATCTTCATTGTCTGCCTTGGGAGAAACAAAAAATACTATCTCAGGAACGATTGTTTCCGATCCAACCAACCTTAAAGCTCATATTCCTCACCATGTCACCTTTCAGATAGTAGTGGCATACACCATGAAATTATTGACATGAAACATTTTCTATACGATGTTTAACGAGGGTTCCTCGACTTGCGTGATGTCGTTGGCATGTTGGAAGGCCATTGGCCAGCCTGAGTTGTGTCTGTCACCTATGTTGCTTACATATTTTGATGATCAATCGTTTATACCACACAATATAATTCCTTCTTTCCACTTGAAGTTAGGGGGTAAAACTATGTGCGTTGAGGTTGAAGTAGTCGATGTGCCTCTCGATTACAATATTTTGTTAGGACAGAGTTGGAATTACACGATGCATGCGATGGTTTCCACTATTTTTCGATTCTCATGATTTCCACACGAGGGCCGAATTATAACCATTGAATAGTTGTCCTTCTCTCTTCTTGACCCTTCATCGGGGTCTTCCATGGTCTTGATGGTTGATAAAACATAGCCTAACATTGTCTACTTAGGTGTTGGATTGTTTCCTTCATTGATGGGAACTTTTGATTATACTCCACCTTCCAATGATGTAAGGCTTATATCGGTTGTTCCTGACCAACCGAGGGATGCAATTTTTCAAGTGTCATATTTTAAAATGAGATAATTTCACGACCCATGGAATTTACCTTCCCCATAGTCTTCGATGGAAGGGATAGGGAACTTTGGCATGGTCATTCCCTTATCCACAACTGAGTTTGCATACAGTGTTTTCCAGCAAGCTTCGACCAACCCCGATCCAGCTCCCTCATAGGAGCTAGATCCATTTCTCGAGCCCATTTAGGCTCAAGACTCTCTCGCTGCTCAAGGATCTTTAGAATTAGTCTTTCCCTCTGACAAGGTGATTCTATAGGAAATGACTGATCCCGATAGACCTTGGGATGATCTGCATCATAGATCTTGTTTTCGTCCTGAGCTTAGGAGAATAGAGGTAGGAGAGTTTGTTTTGACAATGAATGGAGATAGCATGGAGTATACCTCGAGGGAAAAATGGAAATCATTGCTACTATGATTCCTATCAATATATTCAGAACACCTGGCATCGTGGAGAATTTCTTTATCAGAGCGGATTGCTCCCCTGAAGAGATTCAAATTTAAACTGAGTTATTTAAGGAGTTTTGCGATGTGTTTGCCTAGTATTATGAGGATATGTTAGGCATTGACGCATGAATTTTTGAAAATGAAATCACAACTTATGTTGATGTCAAACCATTCTGACAAAAGATTCTCCCAATCAATCCTCGAAAAGAAGCAATGATTAAGGTTGAAGTAGAGAAATTTTTCAAAGTTGGTTTCATCTATCCCATAAAATTGATGGAATGGGTATCAAAATCGGTTCTTGTCAACAAAAAACAAGACACGATTCACGTTTGTATGGATTTTCGTGATTTAAAGAAAGATTTATTGAAAGACAATTTTCCAACCCCGTTTATTGATCAGATAGTCGATGAGTGTGCAGGTTGAAAAGTCTTTTCTTTCATGGACGGTTTTTTGGGATATAATAAAATTCAAATCAAACCTGAGGACCAATATAAAATAACTTGTATTTATCCTTGGGGTACCTTTGCATATCAAAAAAATCTTTTTGGCCTAAAGAATGTTGGAGCTACCTTTCAATGGGCCATGTTGTTCTCTTTTGACAACCTCAAAAATGTAGTCAAGGCATACTTGGATGATCTAGCATCATGTTCTCACAGGAGATCCGATCATCCAGCCCATTTACGACTGATCTTTGAGCAGTGTCACTATTATCGAATTCACTTGAGTCCAAACAAGTGCATATTTTGCATGACATTGGGTCATTTATTAGGTTTCATTGTGTCAAAAAAATGGATCATGGTCGATCCTCTTAATTTTGAGGTGATAGTTCAATTTCCTCCCCCAGGCATAATACCCCAACTTCAGAGCTTATAGGGGAAAGATAATTTTCTTCATCGTTTTATCACTAATTATGCTGATATAACTAAATGGTTCATGCGTCTCTTGAAAAAATGGGTCCCATTATGTTGGGATGAAGAATCTCAGCACTCCTTTGAAGCGTTGAAACGTGCCCTGACGTATGCCCCTATGCTCCGGCCTACTGATTATAAAAAATATTTTTTGTTGTATTTGGCTATTACGGAGTCGACCATCGGCATGGTCTTGGTCCAAGAGGATGACACGCTTGAAAAGAACGTTATATATTATATTATTCGAGGCCTGGTTGGACCATAACTCAACTACTCTCATGTTGAGAAAATTTCTTTGGAACATGTCCATGTTGTCCAATGGTTCCATCACTATATATTGCTTCATAAGACCACCATCATTGTCGTCATCAACCCTTTCCAATATGTGTTAATGCGAAGGTTCATTGGTGGAAATATCAGTAGATGGATAGTTATCCTACAAGAGTTTGACTTAGATTTTGTCTCTGCGATACATAAAAAGTCATTGGTCTTCACCGAACTAATTTCAGAACTACCAGTCAAATCTGGTGATATTATGCCCGAAGAGTCACCTATTAATGAGGATATATTTCTAATTGCATCTTCGAACCCATAGTATGGAGATATACTTGTGTATCTTCATAGTTTTAATTGCCCCACTTTTTCTTCTCGTGATGAGCATCGATAAATTTGACACCAAGTGCGAAACTATCTCATTCTTGATGACACTTTGTATCGTCGGGGTGTAGATTTCATTCTTCGACGATGTCTTACCCATGAAGAAACAACCCAAAATATTCTACGTGCAGGATACTTATGGCCCTCATTAATAAAGGATTGTGTTGAGGCAGTCAAGAAGTGTCACCTATGATAGATATTCTATCGGAATATGCGGGCACACCCCTCTCCTATTTTTCCAGTCATTGATGTCGGTCCTTTCACCAAGTGGGGGATTGATTTCACTACATGTCATTCTTCTTCTTCCAGGGGGAATCATTACATCATTGTAGCGGTAGACTACTTCACTAAGTGGGTTGAATTTATGCCGACGTTTAACAATGATGGAAAAATTATTGCCCTATTCATTTTCAATCAGATAGTAGCAAGATTTAGTATCCTGAAGAAGATTGTCACTGACCATGGCAATCACTTCTAGAATAAAATGATGACTAAATTAATGTCAAATCTTGGGTTAAAATAGGAAGATTCATCACCCTATTACCCACAAGAGAATGGTGAGGTTGAAGCTCTGAATAAGTCCCTCAAGAATATTCTTCAGCAGATGATCAATTCAGCCAAGTCAAATTGGCATTTGATGTTATATTCGACGTTGTGGGCCTACCGGACTTCTATAAATACTGCCATTGAGTTTTCACCTTTTCAACTCATTTACGGGCTGGAAGTAGTCTTACCCATCGAATGTTAGATCCCTTATTTAAAGTTGGCAGTGGAACTATTGCAAGACACTACACCACATGAGGAACACCTTATATATCTCAAGCATCTCAATCAGCATCGTGGTGATGAAAACTTGGCCAATGAGGCTCATAATAAATGAGTCAAGTATCAATATGATCGATCTGTTAACCCTCAGAGTTTCTCTGAAGGCAATATTTTCCTAGTTTATGACCAAGACAAATATCCCCTAGGGGTAGGCAAGTTCAAACCCAAGTGGTTTGGACCTTTCATTGTGAAAGAAGTCTTAGAGAAGGGCACTTATCGTCTAGTTGATTTTGAGGGAAATGCCTTAGCAAAGCCTAGAAATGGGATCTACCTTAAGAAGTACTTCTCTTAGGTCAATCACCTGGGTGGATTCTTGGATATATGTATAGCCTTTTATACATTTTTGTCTTTTTTCATTTTGTAGACGTGTAGTTATTTATGTCTTATTTTTCACTGTGGCATATGTAAAGTGAATCAGAGGTTTACTTTGGGTTTGCAGACAACGCTATCCAACAAACTCGAAGCCTTTCTTCCGCAGCTTGGGTGATTTTCACACCTAGAGGCCATTTGCTATCTTCCTGAGGTATTTGTCTAGGCAACACAACCAATAGTGTTGTTGAGTACAATGCAGTAATAGAATTGCTATGTGATGCTTTGTCACATGGAATTTCTCATCTCCGGATTTACTTATATTCTCAACTAGTTGTGTCTCATTTAACTGGGGTTTACCGCATTTATGATCCCACTCTTCACCGATGATTCCTTATGGTACATCTCTTAGAACGATCTTTTGATTATATTACATATATTCATGTTCCTAAGAGATTTAATCATTTAACTAATACTCTAGATAATCAAGTTTTAGATTGGCATGTTGCTCACATGTAAAAGAAAAATCACACACATACACATGTAAATACATTTGTTCAAAATGTTATCCATAAATAAAGAAATATGTATATATATATATATATATATATATATATATAGATATAGATATATATATAGATATAGATATAGATATAGATATTTCCAAAAATGGTGTCATGAGTACAAAAGTGGGCATGAAAGCCTCAAAAGTTATCGGTATACATCGTTGGGATTAAGCCCTCAAAATACATAGTACAAAAATTTCCCTCAACACGTAAATAGTCTGACACTATCTAAGGTCTAGGCATATTGGCCCTTCTATAGTGGATGATGATGTTCGCAAGACACCAAAATAACTAGACCCAGGTCCGAGGCACCCGTACCACATGTGGCTGCATCGTTGGGGGAGATCCTCGATCTCAACCATAAGAACTGCGTGAGTGAGAGTAGTAAGGTTCCCCTCCAATCATCGTAGGACTTTGTTAGACTCTTCGACTGGGGATCCTCCCGCAGCTGTTGGCCCTCCTGATTTTGTTTGTCCTGTCTCTAGTCGAGGACGACGCCTAGTCCTGGAAAAAAATTTCGATCGAACAAATCCCACATATGTACATAACATATTTGTAAGTTAGTACTCTAACACCTACATAAAAAGTATATATATAAAAAATTAAAATTTAATAACTTCAAAAATATATGTTACCTATCTCGTAACATTCATGTTCCCTCTCTCTCCAGTGCACATACATCCAGTCACATTCAAATATGGAGAGGGTTTAGTTTCTTATATTTTCTTTTTTTCAAATTAAAAGGAGTTGTATGCGGGTTGTAGTTTACACAGTCGTGTATGTACTCGGGATGTTTATTAGTCTTCCCGAGTACATATGCGGGATGACTTTGGAAAACCCACGTACACGCAGACACAACCTTTTTTCAAAGGAGTGTCCCTCCCAAACTAAAAATTAAATGCATATAAGTAAATTAAATTACAAGAGGGGGGAATTTGTACTTACTTGGTCTAAGTAGGAGGTTTTTTCGTCCATTGTATCTCCCAAAAATCAATTTTTTGATGAAGGGGTTTTTTTACTTTTTGTTAATTTGCAGGTTGCAATGGTAAAAATGAGTTGTCCACCTCTATTTATAGACTTTTTTTCCCTAATTAGGCCCCATTTTTCACTTTTTTTGTCTTGGTGGTTTCTTGATTTCTCTGTTGAGTTATCTTTCGGTCATCCTAATGAACTAGTCCTTACGGTTTGGGGATTTTTTAAGATCAGTTACATTCACATCATCCCATGGTAAAAGTCATTTTTTTCCAACTTTTGCATATAAGTTATGTTTTCACTCCCATATTTTTGCATCTCATTTTATTTTCTTCTTTACCATAGGATCGACCCCACCAAAGTGCGATGTGGAACCTTTTCTACTGCTTTAGAAGTGTCGTAATTAGGTGGTAGAGCCTACCTCTACATGGATGCCTTAGGTAGATCATTTGCTGCATTTTGGCGTCCATGCTATCAGTTTTGACTATAGGCTTGGGAGTCCTTGTTAGTCCCGTCATGATTACATCTTGAAACCTCATTCTTCTTGTCAATCATCATTCTTGGCCTTACCCTCGGGACTCCCTAATGAGCACACTTTGTTGTCTTTCAATCTCGATTTAAATTTCGAAAGAAACATCCAACGAGACTATATTTATTCTTTTCGATCTCATCTGGATTACTTGAGAAAGTTATCCCCCCTGGAGTCTTCTTTAAGCCCTTTTTAGATTCTCTAAAATTGAAAATATTGTCGAGCGATCTTGTTTCCCTTCACGCTCGTCAAACTCAAATTTGAAGGCATATCTGTCCAATGGTAGTTTACCCCTTTTTCAGTACGGATGGCTAATTTTATGAATAAAGGTATGCTCTAGGAACTTTGGTTTGATAGAAGAGTATTCTCAAGTGTAAGTTTAACCCTTTTTTGTGCCTAATGGACTAAATTTTCAAAAAAGGAACATTCTCCTTGGTTTTGGTTTATCTCTTTTTTGGGCCTTGGAGATTACTTATGAAAAAGGAACCCCCCTAGAGTCCATAGTTAATCTCTTTTCAAACTCCCTAAATATGAAAATATCGTTGAGTGACCTTGTTCCTCCACACTCGTTAAATTGGTCCAGAAAAACATCTTCTTAACATGATTTTAACCCTTTTTCCAGCCAGTAGATTATTGCGGAAAAAGGTACGCCTCGAGAGATTCGTCTCATTGAGAGAGTTCTCCTCAATTATATTTTATATTTTTTCAGGCTAAGGAGACTAAACCTATAAAAAGGTTGTGAGTCCATAGTTAAGCTCTTTTCAGACTCCTTAAAATTGAAAAGATAGCCGAGTGATCTTGTCTTTGTCACACTCATTAAAAAGGTTTTGAAAAGACATCCTTTCTATACAAGTATACCCCTTTTAGAGTTGATTGGACTAGTTGTGAAAAATGTACTCCCTAGAGTCTTCTTCAACATTTTTTCAAACTCTTTAAACGTGAAAAAAACCACCGAGATTACCTTACCTGGGCTCATAAAAATTTACATGGAAGGGGTCTTGTTGTGTCATGCTTAATCTAATTGTGGGTCTCATATTTGCGTCTTTGGCCTAATTTCAGCTCCAGGTTTCTCTCAACTGAACCTTTAAATCATTCCTTATATGCAAGCCTTGCAACGCTTTTTTCCTCTGCGAGTGTCCTTATCCTACACATGCCTCCTTACCTTGAGCATCAGTATATTCCATGTGCTTGGAACCAGTTTTCTTGCTCATGACACTCATTCCTCCTTTGTAACATAGAATTCTTTTATACCTTTTCAAGATTGTTAAAAAATTGAAAAAGAAAAAGAAATCAAATATTCCAAAAAGAGGGGACGAGAAATATACATTCTTTTTCGACAGCAAGATAGTTGCCCTTGGACAAAGCACATACTTTTGTTTGTTCGCCAAGCATTGAGATATAATATGACCTTAGTAATCTATTCTCGCTACATAGAGTTGTGTCCTCATCCATTTGGTTACTCTTCCAAACATATGGAGAGTTTGCGGTGCCTCTTGCATCACAAACTTATGTCAATGTTACACTGCTCGAGTCTGATCATCTTTCATGCTTTTTTCCAAGGGAAGTTGTATCCAACCTGAGTCGTCCACTATGTTGTTTGTCTCTTTAATTTCATAATTCGACCATCTCGTGATTCCATTCAAGTCCGAATTCAAAATCGATGAAGTTTTCTTCCTAATCATCGAGATCCTCTAGTTTTTCGAGACGGTTTGTCGAAGACCTCAAAGTAGTGAGTCTTACACTTCTATTGTAGGACTACCTGATTTGTTGAATATATTGAAGTTGTTTCTCAAGCTATGAATCCCTCATGTTCAACCACAAGTTGATGCTAATTTATGATGCATATTGTACTGTATTTGAATATCATCGAATGATTTTGAGATGTAGATCCACTATGTATTTCTCACGGCTACACTTTATATAGACATTTATATGACATGAATCTGCATTTTACTTGATTGGCAGCCATGATTAGTTCATCCCGATCATAGGTATGCCTGCCTCAGAGAGATTATTATTGTTTTGCAGATGGCGACCTCCCGAACTCTGGTCCCGGGCTCACTCGACTTTGTGCATTCCCACTAGTAAAGATATTGTAATGTATTTCGGCCATAAGTTTCTCTTCTGAACTCACACATTAGGGGGCATTTGTTATAGCCCTAAAATTCTCTACCTATGCATACATGGCATTGGCCTTTCTACTTGCATAATTTTTCAAATCATTGTTGACGAACTCTATTTAAAAAACCATTTTTTGGAGCATGTGCATGCCCTTCTTCACTACTTACCGCATACATATGCTTTCTGCATTATATACATCCCGCATACATACGCTTGCTGCATACTAAACAACCTGCATTTACCTCCAAAAGTTGCAAAAAATAAAAAGTTAGAAGGAATTCAACGGAGTTTATCGTCTATCGATGGTTTCCCAACCAACTCACCTGATGTATCTCATCCCCAAACCAAATAACTATCATTTTTTCATATAAAAGGAGGTCTTGGGGTCCCATTCCCACATCAAGCATTAGAACAATGAAACTCTTCCCAAATCCCTTTTCCCTCTGTTAGCATCTGTATTTTTAGGGTAAAACTTAGAGTTTTTCTAAAGTTTGAAAAGTCATGCCATGGTCTTGGGAAGATCAAGGCATTCCTAAATTGAGTCACATTTTTTGTATATAGGTTTTCATGGGATGGCTCAAGAAGCCTTGGTTCATTGATAAAATAAAAGGGTAAGGTGCATGACAAATAAGAGTAAAAAGAATAAGGTTGAGTCAATGGTTTGCATATGTCATCATATATTGTCAAAGTGAAGAAGTCATTTAGAAGGTCCATAGGTGGTTTGTCATCATGTAATATTTTGTAAGGGTCCTTGTCTTGAGTATAAAATGACTTCATATAAGGGAAAGGATATGTCATATTCAAGTCATAATTTTAGGAGGGAGGTCTTGTCAAAGAATCATTTGGGGTATAATCACATGAAATAGTGTTAATATAGCTTCTTGATGGTTATTTGTGGCATCTATACCTTGGAAGGATCAAAACTAGGCACGCTACGCAAGTCACTTAAATGATGCAAACAGGTACTATTCCCTCTCAAACATCTTTACATCAAATCCTATATCATTATTCATTATCCTTCATCCATATGCATGTGTTCTTGACCTAAAAACTAGTTTTTGGATTCTTGAGAAAACTCCCAAAGCCTCTCCTACGCAAACCCTATTTTTTGCGCTACACATATGCTATGCAGACTTTCATGCTACACAAATCCCTCGCTACGCAAATCAAAGTGCTTATGATTTCACTCCTCACCTCATACCCAATTGCCAGCTATGATAAACACATTTGAAACTTGAATTCCCACACATTGATAGCCTAATAAGTCACTTCCATATCACACAGTGAATCTCTCATGTTTTTTCGAAACAAACCCTAGCTGTGTTAGGCTTGTTGTGAAAACTTACCTGTTAGGTGTTGAGAATTTATCCTCCTGCCACAATTTCATATCCACCTTGTAGATTTATTCATTCATCCATTACAACACATGATAAAAGGAAACAAAAAGGAGGTAATGTGTTAAGATATGAGCCACAGAGCCTCAGCTTGGTGAAATCAGACCCTGCGTTTAGAGTTTCTTTTGAGCTGGTTGGGTGCATTCAATTTTGTGAGAAAATTCAAGGATACAACCAACAACTGGAAAAGGAGTTTTCCCTCAACTACAATGGTATCTAGAAAACAATTTTTGGGGTAATATTCGAGTGTCATAGGAGTCAATAGTTGTTTCTATAGAGATCCCAATCCTAGGGGAAAGATGGTTTAAAGGTATTCCTTTGGATTCTGTATTTTACATTGATTTCCTTACACCTAAATATAGAAGTCAGAAGATAGGATCCACCATTCCTAGGGAATATGTGCTAGAGACCTATGAAAATATTTTGAGGGTCATACCAAGATATTTTACTTGTGAGGGTAGGTTTGATAGGGTATACCAGTACCATGTGAGACTCCTCATGTGCTTCACAGGAAAAAACCCTCTCAACTTTCCTTTTTACCTGTATAGAATCTTAGGAAAGATGGAAGACAAGGTCCAATCTAGGCTTGACCAACTTAAGAGAAGCTTGATCCACTTCTCCTTAGTGAATCTATTATTTTTTGAGGAAATCATAAAGCTAAAGAAGGACTTCAATTCTTTCTTATCCTCGGCCAATATTCCCCAGGACCCCAAAAGAGATACCCCATTGTATGTTCAAAGATTGTCTCATGGTAGCTCAGGTCAAAAGGAAGAAAGTGCTATAGAGAAAGGAAAAGGAAATGAATTTGAAGGCTCTCCTTGAAACCAACTAGTTCCAAAAAAGGGTAGGAGTTTGTTGTTTACTAATGAACCAAAAGAGACCCAGACACCCAGAAGGCCAACCACAAGGTTAACATCTAGAAGAATTCCTACACCTACAATGTAGACATAATATTTTGTGGTTTCATCCTATGATATGGATGAAGGCCAAACCAAAGAAGGAGATAAAGACTGAGAAATTAGGTAAATGCAACAACATCTCAGAGAGGCTCAACATGTGATTACTCTGTTTTATGAAGAAAACAAAGAGATGAAGAGGAAGCTAGCTGAGAGAGGTTTTGAGGAACAAACACTACAGGTCAAGACAGATCCTAAAAGTGAAACATACAAGGGAATTTTTCAAAACCATGAGAACACAATTGTACCCAAACCCTCAACACCTCTAACAAGATCCTCAGCCAAGAAGAATAGTCCAAACATATAGGGAAAGAAAGAAGCAAGTGACAGACCTCGTACTTCACCCACAAGAGAAAATAACATAATATGTCTTAATAAGTAGTTGATGGAATATCAATATCAAATCATTAAGCTCAGGGAAGAAAAAAGGGTATCATATAAAAGTTCCATGAAACACTTTAAAGAATGCATACCAGCCAGAGAAAATGCATGTGCAGCCCTTTCCAATGCCCAATCAAAATTGAAGAGAAATGCAACCATGTTCAGGCAAGTGGGAAATTTGAAGGAGAAAATCTTAACATTAAGGAAGGAAAATAGGATCTTAAAAAAAGGTTGCAATTTAATTATGAATCTCGAAGAATATTAGAGCTACTTGCAGAAGTAGCAGAAATATAAAGGGGGAAAACTCACAATTTTGTCTTTTTTGTGGAAAGGAGCCATTACAGTTGCAAAATAAATTGTGATTAAAGGAGGAAGAAATTAACTAAGTTTAAACTCATTGCTATATGAACATCTTTTTGAAGTCCCTATTCTTTTGATCCAGACAATTTTTATAGTGTGAGTCACCCCTTGTAGCAGCTGTAATTTTTGACTGATAAAACAAGCATACACAATACTTTCATAGCGAGCCAGCGCTACACAAATGATGTAGTCATATATTAATGAGAAGGACAACATGAAAAGTCAATTATACCTTATTTGAGGTCAAACCAGGGTTTATATCAATAGTTTCCACTTGGACCTGGAAAAATTTGAAGAAAACCCAACGCGCTACGCAAACATTGTAGGTAGAATTTGTGTAGCACTAGCACCAGTCCACTATGCAAAGGTGGCAGAGCTACACGAAAACACACCATTTCTCTCGAAGGGATCTCAAGATGAACCTGATGAGTCATTCACACTTCAGAATCTAATTTAGCTTGGATATTTGATTATATAAGATTTGTTTGTTTTGCATTAAATAGGGTCATACAAACTTATTATTTTTAGTAAAGTCATTTTTGAGTTTCCCTCTTCTATTGTAAACAGATCCACTACTGTATTCAAGAGGAATTCGAACCCTATTATCCCAGTATGGTAAGTAGGCTATTATATATTTGGATCATTTTGATGTAAAAAAGGGGGTGAGTTGGCAGAACTATAGTATTTTTTACCTTCATTGTAAATCTTTGAATCTGAATGTAATGAAATGCAGAAGTCCTGAACCTTCATGAAAGAGATTCTAATGATGATGAGTTGACAGTGTGTTCCTTTTATTTTGTATATATATCTTGTGTCTCTACTTGCATCTCATTTTTTCCTTTGTTTAAATTGATTTTTAAGAGTTAGAATTCATCTAAAAGGTGCTCTAAACTAAAATAATTTAAACTTTGTCCTTTCTTCCTAATTATGTCATAATTCATCTATATGATTCTCTGATGTTGTTATGTGTTTCTTTATTCCTCTTACATTCTCTATAACCAATCTAAAATGGAAGGATTCATTCACCAAATTTAGCCTCTGTTCCTCTGTGAGGTTCTATCTACTAGACATCACTTTCATTTGTTTTCAAGATTTGACTCCATAGCCCAAAAAACATCCTCCTCCTCCTTGCCAACAAAACTTTATTAAATCCACTCAAAACTTTGGAAACCCTAGCCATTGTTATATCAATAAAAACTATCTATCAGAGACTAAGTGACAAGAGATATCCCTCTTTGAACTGAGTAGGCTAGTACCCAATTCTAAAGAGGTTTTTGGTTACCTTTGTAGGTTGTTTCCTCAGCCAAAACAATTTACTCAGTGCTAACATTTTGGCACCATTGTTGGGGACGAAATTGAAAATTTTCCCTGGGAAAGAATGACTAAAAGATTTAGATTTGATTCCCAAGGGTAACAGTGAATCAGACACCTTTATTGGTTGAACTAAATTTACCCTGAAAACTTCATTTAATAAGATTAGTAGCATAAAGTATTTTTAAATAAGAAATCCTGGCTCCCAAGAGAATTTGCACTAGAAGGAACCATGATCCAGAACCTATAGCATATGTGTCTAATCCTGAGAAACTCTTACATAAAAGAAAAGAAAGGACAATTGACTCAGTTTCTTACCTGTACATAAATCTATATTTTCCCAAAGATGGGGTAAAAAGCATTTATGACCTTGAATTTGATTTAAAAATTGAACAAACTTTGTTCAGATCCAGATCATAATCCAATTTGAATAAAATCATCTTTGATGAAAAGAAATTCCAATCTTTGATTCCTACTGTCCCTATTCAGACTGTTCAAATAGCTCAAAATCCTCCTAGAGCCATGTAAGCTAGATTTTCTCCCCTTGTCTTACCTTCTTAGTTGCATGATTTACCTCAAAATTATAATCAAAGAATCAAATCATTTGATGTTGAAGAGAATGTATCATCCCAAAGACACTTAGATTGGTTTGATGATTTTTTCAACCTAGAGGAGGTAGATCATGAAGATGTAAAATTGAGACTATTTGCACAAAGTCTCTCAGGTGAAGTCAGAAAATGGTTCAAAGCCCTTCCAATAGCAAGCATTCTCAATTTTGCATCCTTTGAAGCAAGTTTCCTTGAAAGGTGGGGTGACAAGAAGAATCCTCTGCAGTTGCTGACTTAGTAAAATAACATAAATTGATCACCTAATGAAACAGTACAAGAGTTTTCAACCAGATTTATGAAAGTTTACAATTCAATTCCTTCTAAAGTAAAACCCCCTCCTTGAGTTTCCCAACTTCGATACGCTGACTCTTTTGACAGTGAATTTGCCTTGTTGTTGAGATAAATAAGATCTACTACACTATATTACATGATGAGTGATGCAATTGAAGTGGAGGTAAATCTGATGGACTAAGGGAAGATCAAATATAATCCTAACAAAGATATAAAAAAGGTCCAAGGAGAGGCACATCCCTCAACTTCCCAGTCATCATATGAAAAATTTGATTTGATGATGAAGACTATGCAAATATTTATGGAAATAATGTCCTTGGATTATAAGCCTACCACCAGAGACAAAACTAGTTTTCATCCCAGAAATCAAAATTTTAGAAGAGCTCCAGTTCCACAGATCAGGCAAAGAGACCAGAGAAATCAAGGTGATCAACAAATAAATATGGAAACAAAGGTGATTATATGGAAACAATTGGTTCTATTCATTTTGATGCTAACCCCCAGGAATTGAACCAATTGTTCCAAGTTGGGTTCTTTAACTGGATCGGGAAAGGAATAGTACAAACATGACCAGAGAGACCTCCCTTTCAGCCTCAAAACATCCCTAGTATTCCTATGCCTCCTCTTGTTTCCTTGCAACCAAAAGTCCCTACGAATGATGGATGTCAAGATATTGTCAACCCGACTTTCTCTCACTATCGTGGCTTGTTGAATTTTTCATCACCTCCTCCACCACCTATAAATCCTAATTATCAAATTTCCCTTGTGCATTCACTTGTTCAATCCTCACATGCTAGTAAAAGGATTAAAACTGATGTCCCCCATGTGCAATGATAAAGGAAAAGTTGTTTCCTCCCCTTCCTCTCCTTCAAATGACTCTTCAAAATCAGTGTCCTCCCGTATGCATTTGAAGGATGATTTTTCCCATGTTATTAGTGAGATACAACCTCAAGGTTCAAATCAACCAAAGGCTACTTTTGGGAAGTCAAAAGGGGACAACAATGATAAAATGAATATTGCCTCTCAGAGTGGCAAGAATGGATTTTAATTTATGTGTTTTTATGATTGATTTGATGAAGACAGTGTTCTGAAGAAAGTTTTGGACAACAAGCTATTTTTTTGGATAATGTGGATTATGTGGATATTTATATAGTTGTGGGTATGATTTGAATTATTTTTTATATTTAAATATTCAAATTTTGAAGGTATTTAAGGGAGTTGCAAGGTGGCATGTGTTTAAATGATTATCCAATTTTTATAATTTGAAAAGGATAAAAGAAGGGAGTCACAAGGGGTCCCGCCTACCTAGTTATTATTAAATAAAGACCCTTAACTATTATTATTATTATTATTTCTCCTAAATTAAATTAGTTAAGTCAAACTAACTTAACTAAAGAAAGTAGTTGAACTACTTCAACTTATTTGGAAGGTATAAACACTAAATGAGATGAAAAAACAAGGGATAATAGAAGGAGAAAGCAAGACTAAGGTTTTTTGTTTTGATTTCATTAGATAGTTTCAGTTTTCATTCATTCTTGTGTTCATTCAAAGCCTAATTATGTTTTTGACAGAAGGGTCCTATTGTAGACAACAAGGTTCAGAACTGAACCAAATCATTCAAATGATTGTTTTAGAGGTGTTGATCCATCCTTGATAGTCTGTGTATACTTGTATTTTTATGGATTAAGTTTCATATCTGATAAATGATATTTTGCAGAGTCAAATTGGAAGCAGTTTGTGGCATGTTGATCCAGATTATAAAGTTCATTTTTTACTTCTTGTCAGAGTCATTTTGTATGGTTTTCATTGGGGATCTCTAAATTAGACTTTGGTCCATGCCCTCACATGGGTTTTGTAAAGAGAAAAACACTTTTGATTTCTTGGAATGAAATAAAGAAGATTTCTATTCTGTCTCATTTGTGCGTACCAGTGACTTGGTTACTTTTTCTTTTTGATATCCACATTTACTTTCTGTAATCTGTATATTTTTCAGAAACTTATATAAAAAAGTTATGTTATTTTTCAACATTCTTTCCATAGAAAAACCAGTCTAAACCCTTGTAATTAATACTTGTGGATTGGGAAAACATTTTTGTGGCTATAAAACATAGGGTGATATTCCCGACTATCTTGTCTTAGCTAGGCAAGATTTGAAAATGCTTGAGTAAGATAATTCATATCTTTTTCTCAACATTTATTTGGTGACCATACTAGGGAGATCTTCCATATATCTCTGGTTGATTTGATGCATGATTATCATTTCAAATTTTATATCTCTATTTTCGATTCTTTGACTATTTTCTTTCCTTCATGACAGTACCTGTTACAGGAAGCCCAATATTGAGCTCGGTCTTAAAGACCAGACAAACATTGCTTTAAACTTATTCAATACCATCTTAGAAATCGCTAACACCTGGGATGAGCTTGAATGCTCATGGGCAGTAATTGAACAAGACATAAGTGTCTAAGAAAGTTGGGAGGCTAGACAAAGGCAGCCTAGGAATCAACCATAGCTTTCTTTTTCCTAAATTTTTTATATTATTTTCATGTCCTTAAACCCTCGCATATCTAGGATAAGAAGAGGTTTATCACCTGAGATCAGCCCTATCACTGAAATAGGAAGAAGAAACATTGTTTTTTGATCCCAACAAGGTAATCTAAGGATAACTTTGTTTGATTCAGCTAGTTCGTATTTCTCTCCCTTACCCATCTTTAACAAAATGGCATCTATGGGTGGCTCTGGTGGCACTGGAGGTTATTCTTCATCTCAATATTCAACCTTGTCAGTGATTGGTATCTTGTATAGCCATCAAGTCCCTATCCAATCTACTACCAACCCCACCAAGGTCATAAAGAAGTATAGACTCTTTCAATTCGAATAAGATGCTACTACTACCCCATGACATGTATCATCTCCTATGGAACTAACACCTACTACTCGTCCACTTACAAAATTCAAAGAGCATCTCCCTAGGTTTTTAGGAAATAACACAGTCACTATGAATGAACACTTGGTGGAATTATCCAATGCATGTCACAATATAGGAGCTAATGACAATGATACTTGTATGTGCTTATTCGTTAATTCCCTTGAAGGGAAAGAAATGATAGATTTCTTTGATCTCCCTTCCAAGATTATTTGCACTTGGGAAGAGTTATTTTACTGGTTCAAATCTACTTATGGGTAGTCTAAAAGCCCAGTTGAACAATTATGGGAATACACTAACATTATGTATAAAGACGGTGAGACTATCAAGTCTTTCAATTTACGTTTCACCAAGTTATATAACCAAATTCCTGAACTTATTCACCCTCAGAACCAATCCTCTTTTATGCTTTACTATAATTCTCTATCTCCCCCCTATAGTCATAGGCTTGAAGAAAAATCTATTGAAAATCTTGTTTTCACTCTGCTATTTGTCTAGAGTATGAATAACAACTTGAAAGAACAAGTCTTCCCAAAGGAGACTCAACTAAACAAACGAACATGTCTGCCCTCTTACAACTTGTACAAGATATTAATAACCAAATAATAGTGTATGAGCGAAAGTTAAATGTCCCTTCACTTATTCCTGGGGCCTCATTTTCTTTTTCACCACCCTTTAGGAATCCCAATGAAAACAACTTCCAGCCTAAAGCGATCATGCCTCACAGTTGATGTAAATTTTGCGAGGAACATCACGAGGAAAGTACTTGTGAGGTAAAGAAGAGTTCCAGAGATAAAATATTTGGAAAAAGTCCTGAAACTGCCATTGTTGTTCTAGATTTAGCTAAACCAGAGGATGTCATGATCATAAACACTAGGAATAAATCATATGCTTCAAAAGGAAAATATGATCCCCCTCGTACTTCTTCTATCCCAAGCTCAAATTCATCTGTTGCTACTGTACAAGTTACTAAAACTCATGACATTCAAGGAACTCCCTCCCATCTTCCCTCTTCCAAATACAACATTCTCAATCAATTGGATAATATCAAGGATGATGCTACTTTTTTAGACATGGTTGTCATCCCTAAGCAACAAAAGCATCTAAAAAATTTCATGGAAGGAAAAACTTCCATCGTAGATAATCTCTCTAAAGAGGTAAATGAAGAGGACTCAAGTGTAAATAAATTAGGTGTAAATAATTTTAGACACCATGTAAAAAAATCCCCCATTTTTCATTTCTGTAAAGATTATGGACAAAATAGCCCATTGTTTTCTGATTGATGGCAGTTCAGGCCCAAGCATAATGTCGAAAATTATTATGGAAGATCTAGGCTTGTCTTGTACAAATGAAAATGCCAGAAGCATTCTCTCTTATAATAGTTTACAACAATCGACCATTGGTGAAATCAAAGACGTGACTCTGGTTTTGTGCGTGCATCTTGAAATAAGGACAACCCTTAATATTCAAGTAATTGACATGCCAGTGAGTAATTATTCAATCATATTAGGAAGAGACCGGTAAGCTTTGACAAGTGGATACCTCTCACTCGACGAGACACACTTATTCGTTCCTCGGAATGGGAAGAATTCCATAGTCCTAAGGGAGGGAAGAATTTCACCATATATAGAAAGCATCCCACAGCCTAATGTAAACTCTGTCGAGGAGGACCTAGGAGTATATTCCATCTTTGTAGATGAAGATAACACTACATTAGAACAAATTGACCTGGAGGATGGGATGTGGCATATGCACTTTGATATTTCATGCTCCAACGAAGGTAATGGAGATGGAATTATCTTGTACTCTCCTGTAGGTAAAATTCACAACTTTTCCTATAGGTTAGAATTTTCTTGTACAAACAACGTCATTGAATTTGAAGCATTACTGCTAGGCATTGAAAATGCCTATAATTTAGGTTGTGGTCACCTTACAATTTTTGTGGACTCTGAACTTGTTGTAAACCTTCTACATAAAATATATTATCCTAGCAACAAGTTAATGAAACGCTACACCCAAACTGTTTGGGCTCTTGCCTCAAACTCATTATCATTTAACATCACTCGTGTTAAAAGGGAACTGAATTCAATAGTTGACAGGTTAGCTATTTTTGCAGCCACTCCTACTCGACAACTTCTTCCACAAAGAACTGATATCAATTTTCAATCCTTATATCATCCACATATCCCTGACATATTAGAGTCTTGGAAGGTCTTCCCTAGTGATGAAAGCATCTGTGATTTCATCCAAAATGAACCATATAAGCCTAAGGAGATTGTTTCCATGGAAAACAACAAAATTCTGAAGGGCTTGACTCCTCTAGAAAGCTCATTTTCATCGAGTGATGTAGGAAACAAAGAAAAGCATAAAAAAGAGGAGTCAAAAAGGAAAGTGGGTGAAACCATTTCCTTGAACATTGGGACACTCGATTGTCCAAAGAATGTTAAGATAGGTGCCCAATGTACTAATGAAAAAAAATTGAAATTCACTAAGTTACTTCATGAATTTCAAGATGTTTTTTCTTGGTCTTATGAGAATTTTCATGGTTTTGATCATACTCTTATACAACGTGCTATCCCTATCAAGGAGGGCATAAAACCAGTTAGGAAAAAACAAAGACCCATTAATGCCATTGTGGGGCTCGTGATATGATTGATTTTACGAAATTAATTAGATCATTTTTGCCGAAATGTGTATATAAGTTTTCCTATTTTGAAGAAGTTTTTGAAGAGATTTTGTGTCAAATCACTATGATTCACACCAAGTATGCATAATTCATGTTTTACGGTGATTTTGAGTTTAAATCAGTATGTTTTTTATGATCCCAGAAAACTAATTCACGTTTTGTGTGTCACAAGGAAAAATCACAGCTTTTTTCTTCATTCAACACTCCATCCGGTACTCCATCTGGAACTCAGTATAGTACTTCATCCGACACTCCGTCCTCCATAAAAACTATGGGCAATTTGGTGGTTAGCATATCGATGGCCAGCGATGGGAGAATCAGAGACATGGGTTTTGCTTGTGCTTATGGCCTCCATTTACTGAACTCTTGGCAACTCGATATGGGTTGTTATGTTGGGCGATTATTGGCTCGCCTCATTTCTACAAGCCACCGGCAGTTAGGGAATATTAAATGCGATTTGTTGTTTTTAGAGAGGGTCAACCCTTCCAGTGGTCGACCTCTCAGCTTGTAAAAACTATAAATACCACCCCAGTGGTCAGACAATTGTTAAGTAGAGTGTTAGAGAGAAAAGAGACAATTTAGCTCCATTTTCCTATTTTCATTTTGCCAAAACTATGTAAAGACTACGTTTTTGTTTTTAATGGTGAATTCGTGTTGTTGAAGCTCGTGGTTCGCCTTTGAAGAGTAACCACAACTTGTTGGGGGGGGCACCAGTAGTCTAGGTGAATATCCAATTAGTTTTCTTATGAATTGAATAACATAGTTGTCTTTTTATTTCATTTTCTGTACATGAATTGTCATTTTGCTTTCTTGTTGTATAAATTGTTGTTTATAGCTTAATTGTTTTAGTTTCTTTTGCATGCTATTATGAAGGATCGTGTTAGTATACAATGATTTGTTAGTTGATAGGAAACAAGCTTGCAATCTTAGACACTAACCATGTGTGTAACTAGATGATAAATTGAATTTTCTTTATGTTGAAATAGATGATAAAAACAGAGTTTAAAACAAAGTTTTTAATTCATGATTTCTTTGACAGAGTTTCGGTGGATGGATAGTCTTTAGCCTTTAGTTTTCAATTCTAGTTTGCCTATCTAGTTTCTATTTAGCTTTATTTATTTAATTAGGTTGATCATTTGCTTACTTGTCATATGCTGAAATCGTGTTTAATTTTTGTTTATGAGTATTTCCATTTTTTACAATTTGAATTGTCAAAATAGAACTAGTTTAGTTTACTTCATGCAATTTCTTTCTTAGATCTAGGTTGCAATTTTAATTCGTAGTTATATATTGAGTTTAGTGTAGTATGAATTTTCTTAATTAGTATAGAATGCAATTGAATTTACTAAAATAATGTATTTATACTGTTGATGATTAATGTATGATTGAATAATCACATGGATATGCATGATTGTTGATGTTGTTTCCATAATGGCTAAGTTCTCACTAGATTGTCTAATTCACAATTTTCACTTTGCTATTGAAGTCAATATCGATTTTATCCCTCTTGAATTATCATTCATTTTTAAATGCCATCGTGATATTATAAGACACTGGAGACACAACCATCAACATTATATTTGAGTTTTCATAGATTAGAAGATAGTTTCCTGCTTTCATAGATTAGAAGATAGTTTTCTTGCTTTCACAGATTAGAAGATAGTTTTCTTTCTTTCATAGATTAGAAGATAGTTTCCTTTCTTTTGTAGGATAGATAGTCTTTTTTATTTGGTAGGTTAAGGAATAATTTTCTTATCATAGATTAAAGATTAGTTGTTAATTCCTCTTGCTTTCAATTTAGTAGATTTCCTTTCATAAATTAGAAGTAGTTGTGAAGTTTAATTTAGGAATAGAGTTCACTTGTTTCTTAGCTTAATTAGTTGCTTATTGATTAGTTTACTTGTTGTATAAGTTATCATAGGATAGTTAGTTGTTTACTTTCTTTAATAGAGTAGTTTCTTGTTTGTCCATTCTCTTGCTTTGATAGGGTAGTTTCTTATTGAATTTTAGTAGGTTAATTAAAGTAGTTTGTTGTTGTTATTACTTATTAGGTAGAGAATTTGTTTTTTCTTATTGTTATGATTGAGTTAGTTTTCTTTAAGTAGTGTTTTTAATTTCTTTTTTAGAACTATCCATCGATCCTTTGTTCAAAGGTTACTTAGGGTACATAGTTTGAGTTCCTTAGTAGGGTTTGCTCATTAATAGTTTTTCTTGAATAGATTAGCCTTTAGATAACCACTTCCTTAGTTAGACTATACTACTACCAGCCCTTCTACCTTGGCATATAGATTGCTACAACTCTAAGTTTACTTACCCCGGGTTGACAATTTAATAGAGGGTTTTTAGTGTGTTTTTAGTGCATATAGAACACCCATCACCCGCACTTGAAGAAACTATTTAGAAGGAGTTGGGAAAACTCTTGAAGGCTGGGATAATCTTCCCTGTTAAGTATTTTGAGTGGGTTTCCAATTTGGTTCCTATTCAGAAAACAACTAGTCAGATCCGATTGTGCATTGATTTTCGTGCATTGAATAGAGAGAGCATAAAAGACCATTTTCCTCTCCCTAATATGGAAATGATTTTGCAGTAAGTTGCAGGCTCACAGATGATGTCCTTACTTGATGGTTTTTTTGGATATAATCATATTAATGTGAAAAGGACAGATAAATACAAAACCACTTTTATTACACATTGGGGCACATTTGCTTATGAATGCAAGTGCCCCTTTCCAAAGAGCTATGCATATAGCTTTTGATGATCTGATCAGTAAGATTATTCATATTTATCTTCATGACTTGACTATATATTCAAAGAACCGATTGGATCATTTTGGTCATATTAGGAAGGTTCTCATGCAATGCAGGAAATTAGAAATTTCTTTAAATCCTTCTAAGTCTATTTTCGGCGTGACCTAGGGAAATCTCCTTGGGAATATTATCTCTAATTCAGGAATAAGCATAGATCCCGAAAGGATTGTTTCTAACCTAAATTTTCCTGCCCCTACTTCCAAAAAGGAGGTTCACTCCTTTATGGGCATCATCAACTTTGTCCGTAGGTTTGTTCCCAATTTTATTGTAATGGTCAAACCAATTCACAATATTCTCAAGCAAGATCGTTCCTTTTCTTGGACTGATGACGTTGAAAATTATTTCATAAGGATTAAGAAGGGAATCAGTTCCACAACGGTTTTGACAAATCCAAATTTTGAGAAAGATTTTATTATATACACTAATGCCACATAGGAAGCAATCTTTGCTATCCTCATACAATGTGATGACCAGAATAACAAAAAACAAGTATCTTACATGATTCAAAGCTTATCGGATGATGAATTCAAATATTCTTATATTGAAAAACATGCTTTCTCTCTTGTTAAAGCTGTGGAGAAATTTCAACACTTTATATTAGGTAAGCATACGCTGGTAAAATTTCCTTTACCTGCTGTCAAGTTCTTGCTCTCACAGACTTATCTTTCAAGGAAGCTTGCACATTGGCTTTCCAAGATCCAGGAGCATGATTTAACTATGATGACTTCAAAAACCATTAAGGGATGTGACTTATCCCTTCCTTTAGCTGAGCATGCTGAAGCAAGTGAAGAAATGGATGAACACGATAACTCTCTGTTAGCACTATTTTACATTGACAGTCAAATCCTTCCTGTAGTTGAACATCCCTGGTACAAAGATCTAGTGTATTACCTACAAAATCAGAGGTGTCCAGATAATTTAGATACTCATCAAAGGAGAAGGCTCCATATTGAATCTTCTAGATATTTCATTTTAGGAGACTTCTTGTTTAGGAGATCTATCGATGGTATGTTACTTCGTTGTGTAAATAATGAGGAAGCACAAAAATTGTTACAAGAAACCCACGAATCTTTAGATTCTGTTATTCATGTAGGTGGCCACTTTTCTACTAAAATTGTTGCTTTTAAAATTATCAGAAAAGGCTACTATTGGCCTTCAATTTTTTGTGATTCTTATAATTTTTCAAGATCTTGTGACAAGTGCTATAAGTTTGTTGGGAAATAACGTCTTTCTACCATGCCTCTAGAACCTGTCCTCCATGACTTTCCTTTTTCAAAATGGGGTCTAGAAATTATCAATCCTATTAATCCTCCATCTTCAGCAGATAAAGTTTTTATCTTGACAGCCATAGACTATTTTACGAAATGGACTGAAGTTGTCCCACTCAAGCATTTGCAGGATGAGCATCTTATTTCTTTCCTTAAAACTAATATCTTTTCTAGATTTGGCCTTCCTTTAGATATTATTACAAACAATGGTCTTGCTTTTATTTTTGCTAAGATCACTCGGTTTCTCGCTAAACTGGGAGTTAAACATTTTACCTTGGCATCTTATTACCCTCAAGAAAATGGGCAAGCCAAGTCTATTAACAAAATATTATTAGAATTATCAAGAGGTTCATCGAAGATGAGCCTCGTCAATGGAACACCCTCCTCACTTACCCCCTTTAGGAAGATATCACTATCACCAAGGTGAACATAGGTTACACCACCACCAAGAAGCCATTCTGCCTACCAAGATGGAAATTTATTTATTACAACTGATGCTACATATTGAAGAATTGAATTCTTCTAATATCCCTCAAAGGATAAATGCATTGTTGGATTTAGAAGAAAAAATGATGTTTGCCTTGGAAAACATAAAGAAAATGTTGATTAAGGTTGGTTGTCATTGATGTCAACCCTTGAAGAAAGTCCCGTAGCACAAAGGTTTAGGTAATGGACCAAATATTGTTTGATGTAAATATGAATCATTATTTTTTTTTCATGGTTGATAAGAAGTAAATATGGATGAACTCCAAAGTGGTCCCCTTATGGTGAAAGCCCTCACAGGAAGACGCTTTGTGGAATAAGAGAACCCATGCTTAATTGTGGAATAATGAGATGAAGGAAAGTGAATTTTTCAGAGAAAATATCCTATATGGATAGTGCTTTTCATGTCATTTCCAGTGGTATGTGGAACGTCACATAATTCCTCACAGTTAGAGAGTTATGGCCATGAGAAGTTGGAGACCCTAGGTTTGGGTAATGGACCTAAGTTTGTTTGATGGGTAACGGTATGATTTATGATATATTTTCAGATAATACTATTCTATATGGATAGTACATGTCATGCCATTTCTGGTGGTATGTAGAACGCCACATAACTCCTCACGGTTTGAGACTTATGGCCTTACGAAGTTGGAGGACCCTCATATGTCATCTAGAAGCCCCAAAAGGTCAAAGTAATCAAAGTGGTTTAAGAGATTTTAAAAGGTAAATAATAAAGTGAAGTGATGCGTGTATTATAATTCAAAGTGAATACAAAATAAATTATTTCAATAATAAATTTAATGGAGAAATTAGAAGTGGACCCAACCCTAAAAGAAGGAAAGTGGGCCAAGTGACCTAGAAGATGTTTTTAAGGAAGCTACTTGGAGAGTATAAATAAGAGGCAGGGCGCTCTCATTTGAATCACACTTGAGAATATTGAATATATATATGTGTTTGAGGTAACTAAGGATATCTAAACCGGAATTCTGAGTGAAGGTGAAGAAAAGAAGGCCGAAATTCAAGGAAGGATAAATTCTTTTGATGGTGCTTTCTAAGGTATGTTATTTACATGTCATCTCACCATTTTCGCTATACCTCTTTTTATATAATGATTCAGACCTTGAAATTTCTATGAAAGTGAGAAAACATATCCAAGTATCTATGGTAAAAAATTCATCTTGTGGGTCGTTGTATTTTGGGAGTTACACTCTGTGGAAAATAGGGTTTGTGGCCAGTCCTGAAACTAGTCAAAATCAAGTGTTTTGGGTAAACACGTCATAAATTATTCATAATAGATCCAAATTCCATGATACCAAATGTGTTGGTTAGGGTATAGTCTGTAGTATTCTTTGTAACAATTTCATATCAATTCATCAAATATTGTTTGCGGAGCACACTCTACAAGGTCGCTCTCTAGACTAAGCCAGAATTCAACAAGGTATGCCATTTTTACTATAACTCCTTTTCTGAGAGGTTCCAAGTAGTGAAACTTGGAGGAATTGCATAAAACACACTGAAGAACATTGTGTATCAGTTTCATATCTTTATTCATTACAGGTACAAAGTTATGATTATTTGAAGTCAGGGTTGTTGACTAATCCAAAACTAGTCTTGTGAGACTAAAAAAAAGTTTGATGAAAATGCTAGTCTCTTGTTGTTAAAGTTAAGGAAGGTTTGTAGGAATGTGATCATATACCCCAGGTCTATTACAGAGCTACAAATCAGATTTGGATGAT
>ML851986.1:30773-53929 GCA_009831015.1 Picea engelmannii
TTTAGTGTTTATACCTTCCAAATAAGTTGAAGTAGTTCAACTACTTTCTTTAGTTAAGTTAGTTTGACTTAACTAATTTAATTTAGGAGAAATAATAATAATAATAATAGTTAAGGGTCTTTATTTAATAATAACTAGGTAGGTGGGACCCCTTGTGACTCCCTTCTTTTATCCTTTTCAAATTATAAAAATTGGATAATCATTTAAACACATGCCACCTTGCAACTCCCTTAAATACCTTCAAAATTTGAATATTTAACTATAAAAAATAATTCAAATCATACCCACAACTATGTAAATATCCACATAATCCACATTATCCAAAAAAATAGCTTGTTGTCCAAAACTTTCTTCAGAACACTGTCTTCATCAAATCAATCATAAAAACACATAAATTAAAATCCATACTTGCCACTCTGAGAGGCAATATTCATTTTATCATTGTTGTCCCCTTTTGACTTCCCAAAAGTAGCCTTTGGTTGATTTGAACCTTGAGGTTGTATCTCACTAATAACATGGGAACAATCATCCTTCAAATGCATACGGGAGGACACTGATTTTGAAGAGTCATTTGAAGGAGAGGAAGGGGAGACAACAACTTTTCCTTTATCATTGCACATGGGGGACATCAGTTTTAAGCCTTTTACTAGCATGTGAGGATTGAACAAGTGAATGCACAAGGGAAATTTGATAATTAGGATTTATAGGTGGTGGAGGAGGTAATGAAAAATTCAACAAGCCACGATGGTGAGAGAAAGTCGGGTTGACAATATCTTGACATCCATCATTCGTAGGGACTTTTGGTTGCAAGGAAACAGGAGGAGGCATAGGAATACTAGGGATGTTTTGAGGCTGAAAGGGAGGTCTCTTTGGTCATGTTTGTACTATTCCTTTCCCGATCCAGTTAAAGAACCCAACTTGGAACAATTGGTTCAATTCCTGGGGGTTAGCATCAAAATGAATAGAGAATCTAGGCCTTCTAGGCCCTCTGTTCCAGTTTCCTCTTCCTCTATTATTTCTGCCATGGTTTCCCCTACTGAAGAAACTCATCTTGTATGCAACTATTCATCAGTAACTAATCCCTTAATAGACCATACATGGCATTTTTCTTGCATGAAACAATAATTGGCTCAGAAATTGACATGAGATGCATGCAAATTCATCCATAAAATAAAAATAATAATAATTTCTTAAATGAGTAGGGGTTGATAGGGTTCATGGGACATATGAAGGGAGTGTAGTGAGAGAAAGATGGTATAATGAGGGGGAATAAACACACGAATATTTCTCAACAATTCATTAAATAATTTGACTGTGTAAAATATAACAAAAATATCGGTTGCCAACCTTTGTTGTGTTATTACTTTTGTCACTGCTACACAGAGTTTTTTAATTTTTTTTTACATAACAGGGCTTGTTAAAATGAAATTGGGATTATGAGGGGGATATAATGAGTGAAAAAGTGGTAGCATGACAGGGATGTAATATGGATATTGTTCATATAGAAATAAATCAAATCAAATGATTAAAGATAACTCTATCCAGACCACCCTAATTCAATCAACATTCACTTTTCAAAACCACCATTTAAACTATCACTTCTTTTACATATCTCTTGCTAGCTTCCAAAAAAAATAATTCATATGCCCAGACATAATCAATCATAGCAACCTTTTCATCTATATAATATTTATATACCAGTCATGATAACAACATTGCCATTTATATGATAAACATAATAATTCGTTGATCCACGACCATCTATATTCCAATGCTAAATCTCTTTTCAATATAAAATGCACAGTGATCTCAACCATTTATAACCAATTCTTATTCCTTAAAATCAAATAAGAATATGCATAGTATTAACCATGATTTGCCCATTATTTAAAAACTGTTTGTCATAATCAACTGGGCGTTAAAAACCATAATCATACCCCAATCCTTTCACACACATGTGTCTCTTTTAAAAATATAATCAACATAGGGATTGAGTCAAACAAAATTCAACAATTAACATACAACTCTGAGCCCAAATTTCTCATAATTCCACATGTACATATTTCTTTTTAAAACTTTCCAATCGAGAAACATAACCAACTCATGCCCATTCAAAGAAACACACACATTTATCTTTTACCCTCGACTAGATTGATATGATTTCAAGATCGTAATTAGGGTTTAAACACATCAAACAGAGGGTAATAATAGTCAATCAAAGGAATAAGTCCTCAGAAAACACAGACAGCTCGTGCCTTCAAAAATTTACCATAGAGAAGTAACATGTAACAATCCTCTTAACAGTGAGGGTTATCAAATGAAAGTCATCCACCTTCAACAAAGAATGAGAAGAAGTGATCTCTTACAAAATATTGTAGAATGAATACTGAAGAACAACCCGTAGCCAACCAAAAGCATATATAAAACTTCCATTAAAGTTATGGGTGATGTTAAACTTGACTATGCAATGATTTCCATGCAAAAACGATAATGAGGACAATTCCATGATAACTAACATATCGGGACTTGGCCAAGACAAGGAAAGAACTTCAAACAGTTCACATTGCAATCCAAAGGATCTAAAAACCCAACACAGAGACGAAAATGGAGTGGTAAAAATTAACACCAAGGTTGGTTGTAATACTTATGCGCAAATCTCAAAGTTTGCCAAATCAAAACCATAAATTTCCACACAGAACCGGACCTAAAAACTCAAGCCAAACGAGCATGCCTCTCTTTCTATTTATCCAATAAACACACACAAGGATTTCACACAATAAAGAATATCCATTCCTCTTTTCCAAAATGCCAACCGTCAGAATATTCACCAGAAGAACCCATAAGCACAACACCAATACACAGTCCAAAAAGATTAAGAAAAACATAGGCCTCAAGCAATTTTGAGCCAAAAATTGATTCATAATGTATAGTAACCATCATGGATGGAAGAATAAGGACCATACCTGGAAAATTTTACTCGAGGGAGAGTGTTATACTGTATCCTCCTTCACAAAAAAAAATCGTGGAGCATCAACAACCACCAGATCCCAAAAGAAAAATTCAAGTATGGCTAGGGTGATGGACCTCGAGGGTTGTTTGAGTGACATGCAGTAAATTCATGTCGCTTCCTTCCCCAACATCATTCAATTCAACATACAAGCCGACCATTTCACCATAACTCTAAGCATTAATCAACCACATATTTCATAACAATAACAATAACAATGTCAATAACAAATTTAAAAAACAATAACAATAACAATAACAATAACAATAACAATGTCAAATTATCTTAACAATAACAATGTGCCATAATATTACCCCATGTGTTTCCACATATATATTTTAACAAAGTGCATAATTCTAGAAGCAAGGGTTTATACTCACTCCTTTTGTCACAATTACACATAACCTTAGGGCTTGTGTATAGTCATTTAATTAAAAAAAGGTCCCATATCATCCATTATCAAGATCATAAGTAAAACAATTAATCCATGTTTAATTACGATGTCAAAAAAAAACTGATAATGATCCTTTTATCCATAAGGCATCCTTAATATAATTTGTGAATGGACATCAAAATTATCTAGTGCCATGCAATAATCAACCACCATCTTATGTCATCATAACACTTTAAACCATAATTTGAAACATCGAACCGTAGAAGATTGTGTTGTTATCACCACAATAACAACAAAATATAAGTGCAACATATCCACCATAACTCCACAAGCATACAAGGGGGTCCCACCTACTAGTTTATTTTTAATATAAATAAATAATAGAGCTTGACAATCATTTGCAAGCAATATTCATCATTGTGTTTTTAAGCGTCAACAAACATATCATCATTATTCTGCATAAACTTATCATTTGCATCCATGAATTGATCATGTTCTTATTTATTTAAGAACACATTTGTTTCCATATAATCACCTTTGTTTCCATATTTATTTGTTGATCACCTTGATTTCTCTGGTCTCTTTGCCTGATCTGTGGAACTGGAGCTCTTCTAAAATTTTGATTTCTGGGATGAAAACTAGTTTTGTCTCTGGTGGTAGGCTTATAATCCAAGGACATTATTTCCATAAATATTTGCATAGTCTTCATCATCAAATCAAATTTTTCATATGATGACTGGGAAGTTGAGGGATGTGCCTCTCCTTGGACCTTTTTTATATCTTTGTTAGGATTATATTTGATCTTCCCTTAGTCCATCAGATTTACCTCCACTTCAATTGCATCACTCATCATGTAATATAGTGTAGTAGATCTTATTTATCTCAACAACAAGGCAAATTCACTGTCAAAAGAGTCAGCGTATCGAAGTTGGGAAACTCAAGGAGGGGGTTTTACTTTAGAAGGAATTGAATTGTAAACTTTCATAAATCTGGTTGAAAACTCTTGTACTGTTTCATTAGGTGATCAATTTATGTTATTTTACTAAGTCAGCAACTGCAGAGGATTCTTCTTGTCACCCCACCTTTCAAGGAAACTTGCTTCAAAGGATGCAAAATTGAGAATGCTTGCTATTGGAAGGGCTTTGAACCATTTTCTGACTTCACCTGAGAGACTTTGTGCAAATAGTCTCAATTTTACATCTTCATGATCTACCTCCTCTAGGTTGAAAAAATCATCAAACCAATCTAAGTGTCTTTGGGATGATACATTCTCTTCAACATCAAATGATTTGATTCTTTGATTATAATTTTGAGGTAAATCATGCAACTAAGAAGGTAAGACAAGGGGAGAAAATCTAGCTTACATGGCTCTAGGAGGATTTTGAGCTATTTGAACAGTCTGAATAGGGACAGTAGGAATCAAAGATTGGAATTTCTTTTCATCAAAGATGATTTTATTCAAATTGGATTATGATCTGGATCTGAACAAAGTTTGTTCAATTTTTAAATCAAATTCAAGGTCATAAATGCTTTTTACCCCATCTTTGGGAAAATATAGATTTATGTACAGGTAAGAAACTGAGTCAATTGTCCTTTCTTTTCTTTTATGTAAGAGTTTCTCAGGATTAGACACATATGCTATAGGTTCTGGATCATGGTTCCTTCTAGTGCAAATTCTCTTGGGAGCCAGGATTTCTTATTTAAAAATACTTTATGCTACTAATCTTATTAAATGAAGTTTTCAGGGTAAATTTAGTTCAACCAATAAAGGTGTCTGATTCACTGTTACCCTTGGGAATCAAATCTAAATCTTTTAGTCATTCTTTCCCAGGGAAAATTTTCAATTTCGTCCCCAACAATGGTGCCAAAATGTTAGCACTGAGTAAATTGTTTTGGCTGAGGAAACAACCTACAAAGGTAACCAAAAACCTCTTTAGAATTGGGTACTAGCCTACTCAGTTCAAAGAGGGATATCTCTTGTCACTTAGTCTCTGATAGATAGTTTTTATTGATATAACAATGGCTAGGGTTTCCAAAGTTTTGAGTGGATTTAATAAAGTTTTGTTGGCAAGGAGGAGGAGGATGTTTTTTGGGCTATGGAGTCAAATCTTGAAAACAAATGAAAGTGATGTCTAGTAGATAGAACCTCACAGAGGAACAGAGGCTAAATTTGGTGAATGAATCCTTCCATTTTAGATTGGTTATAGAGAATGTAAGAGGAATAAAGAAACACATAACAACATCAGAGAATCATATAGATGAATTATGACATAATTAGGAAGAAAGGACAAAGTTTAAATTATTTTAGTTTAGAGCACCTTTTAGATGAATTCTAACTCTTAAAAATCAATTTAAACAAAGGAAAAAATGAGATGCAAGTAGAGACACAAGATATATATACAAAATAAAAGGAACACACTGTCAACTCATCATCATTAGAATCTCTTTCATGAAGGTTCAGGACTTCTGCATTTCATTACATTCAGATTCAAAGATTTACAATGAAGGTAAAAAATACTATAGTTCTGCCAACTCACCCCCTTTTTTACATCAAAATGATCCAAATATATAATAGCCTACTTACCATACTGGGATAATAGGGTTCGAATTCCTCTTGAATACAGTAGTGGATCTGTTTACAATAGAAGAGGGAAACTCAAAAATGACTTTACTAAAAATAATAAGTTTGTATGACCCTATTTAATGCAAAACAAACAAATCTTATATAATCAAATATCCAAGCTAAATTAGATTCTGAAGTGTGAATGACTCATCAGGTTCATCTTGAGATCCCTTCGAGAGAAATGGTGTGTTTTCGTGTAGCTCTGCCACCTTTGCATAGTGGACTGGTGCTAGTGCTACACAAATTCTACCTACAATGTTTGCGTAGCGCGTTGGGTTTTCTTCAAATTTTTCCAGGTCCAAGTGGAAACTATTGATATAAACCCTGGTTTGACCTCAAATAAGGTATAATTGACTTTTCATGTTGTCCTTCTCATTAATATATGACTACATCATTTGTGTAGCGCTGGCTCGCTATGAAAGTATTGTGTATGCTTGTTTTATCAGTCAAAAATTACAGCTGCTACAAGGGGTGACTCACACTATAAAAATTGTCTGGATCAAAAGAATAGGGACTTCAAAAAGATGTTCATATAGCAATGAGTTTAAACTTAGTTAATTTCTTCCTCCTTTAATCACAATTTATTTTGCAACTGTAATGGCTCCTTTCCACAAAAAAGACAAAATTGTGAGTTTTCCCCCTTTATATTTCTGCTACTTCTGCAAGTAGCTCTAATATTCTTCGAGATTCATAATTAAATTGCAACCTTTTTTTAAGATCCTATTTTCCTTCCTTAATGTTAAGATTTTCTCCTTCAAATTTCCCACTTGCCTGAACATGGTTGCATTTCTCTTCAATTTTGATTGGGCATTGGAAAGGGCTGCACATGCATTTTCTCTGGCTGGTATGCATTCTTTAAAGTGTTTCATGGAACTTTTATATGATACCCTTTTTTCTTCCCTGAGCTTAATGATTTGATATTGATATTCCATCAACTACTTATTAAGACATATTATGTTATTTTCTCTTGTGGGTGAAGTACGAGGTCTGTCACTTGCTTCTTTCTTTCCCTATATGTTTGGACTATTCTTCTTGGCTGAGGATCTTGTTAGAGGTGTTGAGGGTTTGGGTACAATTGTGTTCTCATGGTTTTGAAAAATTCCCTTGTATGTTTCACTTTTAGGATCTGTCTTGACCTGTAGTGTTTGTTCCTCAAAACCTCTCTCAGCTAGCTTCCTCTTCATCTCTTTGTTTTCTTCATAAAACAGAGTAATCACATGTTGAGCCTCTCTGAGATGTTGTTGCATTTACCTAATTTCTCAGTCTTTATCTCCTTCTTTGGTTTGGCCTTCATCCATATCATAGGATGAAACCACAAAATATTATGTCTACATTGTAGGTGTAGGAATTCTTCTAGATGTTAACCTTGTGGTTGGCCTTCTGGGTGTCTGGGTCTCTTTTGGTTCATTAGTAAACAACAAACTCCTACCCTTTTTTGGAACTAGTTGGTTTCAAGGAGAGCCTTCAAATTCATTTCCTTTTCCTTTCTCTATAGCACTTTCTTCCTTTTGACCTGAGCTACCATGAGACAATCTTTGAACATACAATGGGGTATCTCTTTTGGGGTCCTGGGGAATATTGGCCGAGGATAAGAAAGAATTGAAGTCCTTCTTTAGCTTTATGATTTCCTCAAAAAATAATAGATTCACTAAGGAGAAGTGGATCAAGCTTCTCTTAAGTTGGTCAAGCCTAGATTGGACCTTGTCTTCCATCTTTCCTAAGATTCTATACAGGTAAAAAGGAAAGTTGAGAGGGTTTTTTCCTGTGAAGCACATGAGGAGTCTCACATGGTACTGGTATACCCTATCAAACCTACCCTCACAAGTAAAATATCTTGGTATGACCCTCAAAATATTTTCATAGGTCTCTAGCACATATTCCCTAGGAATGGTGGATCCTATCTTCTGACTTCTATATTTAGGTGTAAGGAAATCAATGTAAAATACAGAATCCAAAGGAATACCTTTAAACCATCTTTCCCCTAGGATTGGGATCTCTATAGAAACAACTATTGACTCCTATGACACTCGAATATTACCCCAAAAATTGTTTTCTAGATACCATTGTAGTTGAGGGAAAACTCCTTTTCCAGTTGTTGGTTGTATCCTTGAATTTTCTCACAAAATTGAATGCACCCAACCAGCTCAAAAGAAACTCTAAACGCAGGGTCTGATTTCACCAAGCTGAGGCTCTGTGGCTCATATCTTAACACATTACCTCCTTTTTGTTTCCTTTTATCATGTGTTGTAATGGATGAATGAATAAATCTACAAGGTGGATATGAAATTGTGGCAGGAGGATAAATTCTCAACACCTAACAGGTAAGTTTTCACAACAAGCCTAACACAGCTAGGGTTTGTTTCGAAAAAACATGAGAGATTCACTGTGTGATATGGAAGTGACTTATTAGGCTATCAATGTGTGGGAATTCAAGTTTCAAATGTGTTTATCATAGCTGGCAATTGGGTATGAGGTGAGGAGTGAAATCATAAGCACTTTGATTTGCGTAGCGAGGGATTTGTGTAGCATGAAAGTCTGCATAGCATATGTGTAGCGCAAAAAATAGGGTTTGCGTAGGAGAGGCTTTGGGAGTTTTCTCAAGAATCCAAAAACTAGTTTTTAGGTCAAGAACACATGCATATGGATGAAGGATAATGAATAATGATATAGGATTTGATGTAAAGATGTTTGAGAGGGAATAGTACCTGTTTGCATCATTTAAGTGACTTGCGTAGCGTGCCTAGTTTTGATCCTTCCAAGGTATAGATGCCACAAATAACCATCAAGAAGCTATATTAACACTATTTCATGTGATTATACCCCAAATGATTCTTTGACAAGACCTCCCTCCTAAAATTATGACTTGAATATGACATATCCTTTCCCTTATATGAAGTCATTTTATACTCAAGACAAGGACCCTTACAAAATATTACATGATGACAAACCACCTATGGACCTTCTAAATGACTTCTTCACTTTGACAATATATGATGACATATGCAAACCATTGACTCAACCTTATTCTTTTTACTCTTATTTGTCATGCACCTTACCCTTTTATTTTATCAATGAACCAAGGCTTCTTGAGCCATCCCATGAAAACCTATATACAAAAAATGTGACTCAATTTAGGAATGCCTTGATCTTCCCAAGACCATGGCATGACTTTTCAAACTTTAGAAAAACTCTAAGTTTTACCCTAAAAATACAGATGCTAACAGAGGGAAAAGGGATTTGGGAAGAGTTTCATTGTTCTAATGCTTGATGTGGGAATGGGACCCCAAGACCTCCTTTTATATGAAAAAATGATAGTTATTTGGTTTGGGGATGAGATACATCAGGTGAGTTGGTTGGGAAACCATCGATAGACGATAAACTCCGTTGAATTCCTTCTAACTTTTTATTTTTTGCAACTTTTGGAGGTAAATGCAGGTTGTTTAGTATGCAGCAAGCGTATGTATGCGGGATGTATATAATGCAGAAAGCATATGTATGCGGTAAGTAGTGAAGAAGGGCATGCACATGCTCCAAAAAATGGTTTTTTAAATAGAGTTCGTCAACAATGATTTGAAAAATTATGCAAGTAGAAAGGCCAATGCCATGTATGCATAGGTAGAGAATTTTAGGGCTATAACAAATGCCCCCTAATGTGTGAGTTCAGAAGAGAAACTTATGGCCGAAATACATTACAATATCTTTACTAGTGGGAATGCACAAAGTCGAGTGAGCCCGGGACCAGAGTTCGGGAGGTCGCCATCTGCAAAACAATAATAATCTCTCTGAGGCAGGCATACCTATGATCGGGATGAACTAATCATGGCTGCCAATCAAGTAAAATGCAGATTCATGTCATATAAATGTCTATATAAAGTGTAGCCGTGAGAAATACATAGTGGATCTACATCTCAAAATCATTCGATGATATTCAAATACAGTACAATATGCATCATAAATTAGCATCAACTTGTGGTTGAACATGAGGGATTCATAGCTTGAGAAACAACTTCAATATATTCAACAAATCAGGTAGTCCTACAATAGAAGTGTAAGACTCACTACTTTGAGGTCTTCGACAAACCGTCTCGAAAAACTAGAGGATCTCGATGATTAGGAAGAAAACTTCATCGATTTTGAATTCGGACTTGAATGGAATCACGAGATGGTCGAATTATGAAATTAAAGAGACAAACAACATAGTGGACGACTCAGGTTGGATACAACTTCCCTTGGAAAAAAGCATGAAAGATGATCAGACTCGAGCAGTGTAACATTGACATAAGTTTGTGATGCAAGAGGCACCGCAAACTCTCCATATGTTTGGAAGAGTAACCAAATGGATGAGGACACAACTCTATGTAGCGAGAATAGATTACTAAGGTCATATTATATCTCAATGCTTGGCGAACAAACAAAAGTATGTGCTTTGTCCAAGGGCAACTATCTTGCTGTCGAAAAAGAATGTATATTTCTCGTCCCCTCTTTTTGGAATATTTGATTTCTTTTTCTTTTTCAATTTTTTAACAATCTTGAAAAGGTATAAAAGAATTCTATGTTACAAAGGAGGAATGAGTGTCATGAGCAAGAAAACTGGTTCCAAGCACATGGAATATACTGATGCTCAAGGTAAGGAGGCATGTGTAGGATAAGGACACTCGCAGAGGAAAAAAGCGTTGCAAGGCTTGCATATAAGGAATGATTTAAAGGTTCAGTTGAGAGAAACCTGGAGCTGAAATTAGGCCAAAGACGCAAATATGAGACCCACAATTAGATTAAGCATGACACAACAAGACCCCTTCCATGTAAATTTTTATGAGCCCAGGTAAGGTAATCTCGGTGGTTTTTTTCACGTTTAAAGAGTTTGAAAAAATGTTGAAGAAGACTCTAGGGAGTACATTTTTCACAACTAGTCCAATCAACTCTAAAAGGGGTATACTTGTATAGAAAGGATGTCTTTTCAAAACCTTTTTAATGAGTGTGACAAAGACAAGATCACTCGGCTATCTTTTCAATTTTAAGGAGTCTGAAAAGAGCTTAACTATGGACTCACAACCTTTTTATAGGTTTAGTCTCCTTAGCCTGAAAAAATATAAAATATAATTGAGGAGAACTCTCTCAATGAGACGAATCTCTCGAGGCGTACCTTTTTCCGCAATAATCTACTGGCTGGAAAAAGGGTTAAAATCATGTTAAGAAGATGTTTTTCTGGACCAATTTAACGAGTGTGGAGGAACAAGGTCACTCAACGATATTTTCATATTTAGGGAGTTTGAAAAGAGATTAACTATGGACTCTAGGGGGGTTCCTTTTTCATAAGTAATCTCCAAGGCCCAAAAAAGAGATAAACCAAAACCAAGGAGAATGTTCCTTTTTTGAAAATTTAGTCCATTAGGCACAAAAAAGGGTTAAACTTACACTTGAGAATACTCTTCTATCAAACCAAAGTTCCTAGAGCATACCTTTATTCATAAAATTAGCCATCCGTACTGAAAAAGGGGTAAACTACCATTGGACAGATATGCCTTCAAATTTGAGTTTGACGAGCGTGAAGGGAAACAAGATCGCTCGACAATATTTTCAATTTTAGAGAATCTAAAAAGGGCTTAAAGAAGACTCCAGGGGGGATAACTTTCTCAAGTAATCCAGATGAGATCGAAAAGAATAAATATAGTCTCGTTGGATGTTTCTTTCGAAATTTAAATCGAGATTGAAAGACAACAAAGTGTGCTCATTAGGGAGTCCCGAGGGTAAGGCCAAGAATGATGATTGACAAGAAGAATGAGGTTTCAAGATGTAATCATGACGGGACTAACAAGGACTCCCAAGCCTATAGTCAAAACTGATAGCATGGACGCCAAAATGCAGCAAATGATCTACCTAAGGCATCCATGTAGAGGTAGGCTCTACCACCTAATTACGACACTTCTAAAGCAGTAGAAAAGGTTCCACATCGCACTTTGGTGGGGTCGATCCTATGGTAAAGAAGAAAATAAAATGAGATGCAAAAATATGGGAGTGAAAACATAACTTATATGCAAAAGTTGGAAAAAAATGACTTTTACCATGGGATGATGTGAATGTAACTGATCTTAAAAAATCCCCAAACCGTAAGGACTAGTTCATTAGGATGACCGAAAGATAACTCAACAGAGAAATCAAGAAACCACCAAGACAAAAAAAGTGAAAAATGGGGCCTAATTAGGGAAAAAAAGTCTATAAATAGAGGTGGACAACTCATTTTTACCATTGCAACCTGCAAATTAACAAAAAGTAAAAAAACCCCTTCATCAAAAAATTGATTTTTGGGAGATACAATGGACGAAAAAACCTCCTACTTAGACCAAGTAAGTACAAATTCCCCCCTCTTGTAATTTAATTTACTTATATGCATTTAATTTTTAGTTTGGGAGGGACACTCCTTTGAAAAAAGGTTGTGTCTGCGTGTACGTGGGTTTTCCAAAGTCATCCCGCATATGTACTCGGGAAGACTAATAAACATCCCGAGTACATACACGACTGTGTAAACTACAACCCGCATACAACTCCTTTTAATTTGAAAAAAAGAAAATATAAGAAACTAAACCCTCTCCATATTTGAATGTGACTGGATGTATGTGCACTGGAGAGAGAGGGAACATGAATGTTACGAGATAGGTAACATATATTTTTGAAGTTATTAAATTTTAATTTTTTATATATATACTTTTTATGTAGGTGTTAGAGTACTAACTTACAAATATGTTATGTACATATGTGGGATTTGTTCGATCGAAATTTTTTTCCAGGACTAGGCGTCGTCCTCGACTAGAGACAGGACAAACAAAATCAGGAGGGCCAACAGCTGCGGGAGGATCCCCAGTCGAAGAGTCTAACAAAGTCCTACGATGATTGGAGGGGAACCTTACTACTCTCACTCACGCAGTTCTTATGGTTGAGATCGAGGATCTCCCCCAACGATGCAGCCACATGTGGTACGGGTGCCTCGGACCTGGGTCTAGTTATTTTGGTGTCTTGCGAACATCATCATCCACTATAGAAGGGCCAATATGCCTAGACCTTAGATAGTGTCAGACTATTTACGTGTTGAGGGAAATTTTTGTACTATGTATTTTGAGGGCTTAATCCCAACGATGTATACCGATAACTTTTGAGGCTTTCATGCCCACTTTTGTACTCATGACACCATTTTTGGAAATATCTATATCTATATCTATATCTATATATATATCTATATCTATATATATATATATATATATATATATATATACATATTTCTTTATTTATGGATAACATTTTGAACAAATGTATTTACATGTGTATGTGTGTGATTTTTCTTTTACATGTGAGCAACATGCCAATCTAAAACTTGATTATCTAGAGTATTAGTTAAATGATTAAATCTCTTAGGAACATGAATATATGTAATATAATCAAAAGATCGTTCTAAGAGATGTACCATAAGGAATCATCGGTGAAGAGTGGGATCATAAATGCGGTAAACCCCAGTTAAATGAGACACAACTAGTTGAGAATATAAGTAAATCCGGAGATGAGAAATTCCATGTGACAAAGCATCACATAGCAATTCTATTACTGCATTGTACTCAACAACACTATTGGTTGTGTTGCCTAGACAAATACCTCAGGAAGATAGCAAATGGCCTCTAGGTGTGAAAATCACCCAAGCTGCGGAAGAAAGGCTTCGAGTTTGTTGGATAGCGTTGTCTGCAAACCCAAAGTAAACCTCTGATTCACTTTACATATGCCACAGTGAAAAATAAGACATAAATAACTACACGTCTACAAAATGAAAAAAGACAAAAATGTATAAAAGGCTATACATATATCCAAGAATCCACCCAGGTGATTGACCTAAGAGAAGTACTTCTTAAGGTAGATCCCATTTCTAGGCTTTGCTAAGGCATTTCCCTCAAAATCAACTAGACGATAAGTGCCCTTCTCTAAGACTTCTTTCACAATGAAAGGTCCAAACCACTTGGGTTTGAACTTGCCTACCCCTAGGGGATATTTGTCTTGGTCATAAACTAGGAAAATATTGCCTTCAGAGAAACTCTGAGGGTTAACAGATCGATCATATTGATACTTGACTCATTTATTATGAGCCTCATTGGCCAAGTTTTCATCACCACGATGCTGATTGAGATGCTTGAGATATATAAGGTGTTCCTCATGTGGTGTAGTGTCTTGCAATAGTTCCACTGCCAACTTTAAATAAGGGATCTAACATTCGATGGGTAAGACTACTTCCAGCCCGTAAATGAGTTGAAAAGGTGAAAACTCAATGGCAGTATTTATAGAAGTCCGGTAGGCCCACAACGTCGAATATAACATCAAATGCCAATTTGACTTGGCTGAATTGATCATCTGCTGAAGAATATTCTTGAGGGACTTATTCAGAGCTTCAACCTCACCATTCTCTTGTGGGTAATAGGGTGATGAATCTTCCTATTTTAACCCAAGATTTGACATTAATTTAGTCATCATTTTATTCTAGAAGTGATTGCCATGGTCAGTGACAATCTTCTTCAGGATACTAAATCTTGCTACTATCTGATTGAAAATGAATAGGGCAATAATTTTTCCATCATTGTTAAACGTCGGCATAAATTCAACCCACTTAGTGAAGTAGTCTACCGCTACAATGATGTAATGATTCCCCCTGGAAGAAGAAGAATGACATGTAGTGAAATCAATCCCCCACTTGGTGAAAGGACCGACATCAATGACTGGAAAAATAGGAGAGGGGTGTGCCCGCATATTCCGATAGAATATCTATCATAGGTGACACTTCTTGACTGCCTCAACACAATCCTTTATTAATGAGGGCCATAAGTATCCTGCACGTAGAATATTTTGGGTTGTTTCTTCATGGGTAAGACATCGTCGAAGAATGAAATCTACACCCCGACGATACAAAGTGTCATCAAGAATGAGATAGTTTCGCACTTGGTGTCAAATTTATCGATGCTCATCACGAGAAGAAAAAGTGGGGCAATTAAAACTATGAAGATACACAAGTATATCTCCATACTATGGGTTCGAAGATGCAATTAGAAATATATCCTCATTAATAGGTGACTCTTCGGGCATAATATCACCAGATTTGACTGGTAGTTCTGAAATTAGTTCGGTGAAGACCAATGACTTTTTATGTATCGCAGAGACAAAATCTAAGTCAAACTCTTGTAGGATAACTATCCATCTACTGATATTTCCACCAATGAACCTTCGCATTAACACATATTGGAAAGGGTTGATGACGACAATGATGGTGGTCTTATGAAGCAATATATAGTGATGGAACCATTGGACAACATGGACATGTTCCAAAGAAATTTTCTCAACATGAGAGTAGTTGAGTTATGGTCCAACCAGGCCTCGAATAATATAATATATAACGTTCTTTTCAAGCGTGTCATCCTCTTGGACCAAGACCATGCCGATGGTCGACTCCGTAATAGCCAAATACAACAAAAAATATTTTTTATAATCAGTAGGCCGGAGCATAGGGGCATACGTCAGGGCACGTTTCAACGCTTCAAAGGAGTGCTGAGATTCTTCATCCCAACATAATGGGACCCATTTTTTCAAGAGACGCATGAACCATTTAGTTATATCAGCATAATTAGTGATAAAACGATGAAGAAAATTATCTTTCCCCTATAAGCTCTGAAGTTGGGGTATTATGCCTGGGGGAGGAAATTGAACTATCACCTCAAAATTAAGAGGATCGACCATGATCCATTTTTTTGACACAATGAAACCTAATAAATGACCCAATGTCATGCAAAATATGCACTTGTTTGGACTCAAGTGAATTCGATAATAGTGACACTGCTCAAAGATCAGTCGTAAATGGGCTGGATGATCGGATCTCCTGTGAGAACATGATGCTAGATCATCCAAGTATGCCTTGACTACATTTTTGAGGTTGTCAAAAGAGAACAACATGGCCCATTGAAAGGTAGCTCCAACATTCTTTAGGCCAAAAAGATTTTTTTGATATGCAAAGGTACCCCAAGGATAAATACAAGTTATTTTATATTGGTCCTCAGGTTTGATTTGAATTTTATTATATCCCAAAAAACCGTCCATGAAAGAAAAGACTTTTCAACCTGCACACTCATCGACTATCTGATCAATAAACGGGGTTGGAAAATTGTCTTTCAATAAATCTTTCTTTAAATCACGAAAATCCATACAAACGTGAATCGTGTCTTGTTTTTTGTTGACAAGAACCGATTTTGATACCCATTCCATCAATTTTATGGGATAGATGAAACCAACTTTGAAAAATTTCTCTACTTCAACCTTAATCATTGCTTCTTTTCGAGGATTGATTGGGAGAATCTTTTGTCAGAATGGTTTGACATCAACATAAGTTGTGATTTCATTTTCAAAAATTCATGCGTCAATGCCTAACATATCCTCATAATACTAGGCAAACACATCGCAAAACTCCTTAAATAACTCAGTTTAAATTTGAATCTCTTCAGGGGAGCAATCCGCTCTGATAAAGAAATTCTCCACGATGCCAGGTGTTCTGAATATATTGATAGGAATCATAGTAGCAATGATTTCCATTTTTCCCTCGAGGTATACTCCATGCTATCTCCATTCATTGTCAAAACAAACTCTCCTACCTCTATTCTCCTAAGCTCAGGACGAAAACAAGATCTATGATGCAGATCATCCCAAGGTCTATCGGGATCAGTCATTTCCTATAGAATCACCTTGTCAGAGGGAAAGACTAATTCTAAAGATCCTTGAGCAGCGAGAGAGTCTTGAGCCTAAATGGGCTCGAGAAATGGATCTAGCTCCTATGAGGGAGCTGGATCGGGGTTGGTCGAAGCTTGCTGGAAAACACTGTATGCAAACTCAGTTGTGGATAAGGGAATGACCATGCCAAAGTTCCCTATCCCTTCCATCGAAGACTATGGGGAAGGTAAATTCCATGGGTCGTGAAATTATCTCATTTTAAAATATGACACTTGAAAAATTGCATCCCTCGGTTGGTCAGGAACAACCGATATAAGCCTTACATCATTGGAAGGTGGAGTATAATCAAAAGTTCCCATCAATGAAGGAAACAATCCAACACCTAAGTAGACAATGTTAGGCTATGTTTTATCAACCATCAAGACCATGGAAGACCCCGATGAAGGGTCAAGAAGAGAGAAGGACAACTATTCAATGGTTATAATTCGGCCCTCGTGTGGAAATCATGAGAATCGAAAAATAGTGGAAACCATCGCATGCATCGTGTAATTCCAACTCTGTCCTAACAAAATATTGTAATCGAGAGGCACATCGACTACTTCAACCTCAACGCACATAGTTTTACCCCCTAACTTCAAGTGGAAAGAAGGAATTATATTGTGTGGTATAAACGATTGATCATCAAAATATGTAAGCAACATAGGTGACAGACACAACTCAGGCTGGCCAATGGCCTTCCAACATGCCAACGACATCACGCAAGTCGAGGAACCCTCGTTAAACATCGTATAGAAAATGTTTCATGTCAATAATTTCATGGTGTATGCCACTACTATCTGAAAGGTGACATGGTGAGGAATATGAGCTTTAAGGTTGGTTGGATCGGAAACAATCGTTCCTGAGATAGTATTTTTTGTTTCTCCCAAGGCAGACAATGAAGATTTTCTCTATGAGGGGAAACTCTGGAGAACTTCCAGAGTAGACATTTCATAAGGGGTTTATGCCAAATCCTCCATGACGAAGTAGTTCTGAGCGTCCCTCGCATTTAGGTTATGGGAAGCCTTCTTAAATGCACCTTTATGGATGCGATTCATTGTCTCTCCCACTATCTTCTCAGTTTGAAGAGGAGTCAATGGGTTGGAGGCCTCCTTTCCCTACTTGACATATTTTTGAGTTTCGTAGTCACGAGTCCTGGTTGATAAATGAGCATTGAAGTTCATCATGTAAATGTTCATGGCCGGGTTGTTATAAGTAGACACAGGGGGTCCGTGATTGCCCCTAGCCGAGTTTGTGGATGTAGAAGCTTGAGATAGATTTTTCCCTTGTGGAAAAAGGTTAGTAAATACAATAGGTTCTTGCTATGCTAGTAGATTTTGGGCTTCTACAAGTTGAGGGAATAGGTGAGTTAAGTGGTCACCCGTGCAAATATTACATAGATACTTCACCTTCCTCTTCTCAGTTTTTCCCTTGCTAGCATTGTTAGCAGCCTTTTTATCAAATTTACCCTTCTTGTTTCTCTGTTTCTTATTTTCCTTGGTCTACTGGTTGGCCTTGGGAGTCGTCGATTACACACTCTGTGCATTTGATGTCTGGGTATCGGGGGCAACCGAACTAGGAGTCTGGTTTTCCATAGTCTTTTGAATCAACAATTGTTGTAACTGATTCAACAACGGATCGGTGGACTTGCTTTGTGATGAGCCCACTATGCCATCAGTGTGGGGCCCATAATTTTTTTTATCCTTATCAAGAGTAGAAAATGGTGCATCGATTAAGATCTTGTAAAGCATGATAGACTGAGAGTAAATCAGTTCTACCTATTGGGCTCTCATAATATCCTCTTCCTTAGAAAACACCTCAGATGTTGCTACATCTTTGGACACACAAGGAACCAAATAATTCAAGAACCACTCAAGCAAGAATGTAGGAAGGACCTTGACCTTAATCAAGCTCTTTCTTCACCACCACTCTCGGAAATGATCCGAGATATGGTCAAACTTAGTCTGCTCCAAGTTGGCCAACAACTTTGTGCCGACATCGTATCTAACTGACAACTATGATTGGTTAAAGAAAACTATCGTCAGGTCATTAAAATAAGATTACATCGAGATATCGAGCTCAATATACCACTTCGTTGCACCCCCTATAAGAGTGTGTTGAAAAAGGTGCAATCAAACAAAGTTGTCTTTCAACGAGTACAATGAACACCACAAGTTAAAGGTAGTCATTTGATCACCCAGATCTTCGCCAGGCTTGCCCTTGGATTTCAGAATGTCTGAAGGAAACTTAGCTGGCATGGGGGGGCAATGTGGATCGTGATAGATCAAGTCATTTAATAATCTCGACAAGTCTGGAAAATGCAGGTTTTCCATAAAGGGTAGTTTTGGTTGTAGAGTATTTACATGAAAAGAGGGACCTAGATTTTGACTAGCACCAGGTTTCCAGGAAAATTTGGACTGATGGCCAGGGTTTTGGTAGAAACCACGACCTTGACCCGCAAAAGTAAATTGCATCTATTGTTTCATCATCGTCTGGCTCCCAAAGTTAGACGACATGGATTGCACAAGGATTGCTCCCTGTGCAGCGTTCCAAGGACCTTGGTTGGGGATCACCCCAGTCGATCCTTACAGCATAGGTACTGAACCTTTCCTAGGTTTCCATTGAGTATGGAAGGGGTTTCCCCCAACCAACATCCCCTGCAATGGAAATGAGCCCTACCAAGGATTCCAAATACCTTGTGTGGAGTATACTTCTGTCGTCACTCCCTGTGAAGGAATAGTTCTTTGCACAAGGTTCTGTTGGAAAAAGTTGGGGTTACCCCCATATGAGTAAAAATAATTGTTCCCAAACGCACCAAACAAAGAGAACGGCATAGATCCCAATGATGTCATGTAGGATGAATATCCCAAACTACCTCCACTAAATAAGCTATAATTAGCATTAGGACTGATTGGTTGTTGAAACATGCCATCGAGTGAAGTGGAAGGAGGAGGTATATGACCCCCACCATAAGGAATAGAATTGAAAGTGGTAGTAGTGCCCATGACTGATCCTTGAAAGGGAATGTTAGATCTCCCTGCCCCTAGACCCATGGTCTGTAAAGTAGAGTAAGTGAGAATTGTATTTGTGTCAAAGTCAGACATCCCATATGAGTTGTGCTCTGAGTGAACGAAAAAATGGTCATAATCATCAAATGAATCGATCCACTTCCCGAATTTGTGGGTGTCAGGACAGTTGTGGTCTTGATAGGCGGAGGTGGGGGAGGGGGCACAATGCCCCCTCTAGCGGTAGCCGTAATGGGCGTACAAGGAGTCCCAAACAAAGTATAAGTGTTTTATTCCATCATCGATCGCCTAATGAACTGGCGTTCAAGAGAATTCACCTCGGGGGGGGGACTATCTGAATTAAAAGCAGTGTCGACAAGTCGGTGATCAGAGGATTTGTTGGCCTGAAACCTTCGGTTTCTAGGTAAAAAATGATGGATTCCTCTGGGGATAGAAAGTCTTCTCTTATATCTCTCTCAGGTATAGTTTCTTGTGGCCCAGTCGCTTCGAAGGATCCTTCTTTATTAATTCTTCACCTCAACAGTGGCAGAGGTGGCTCCAAAGTAACCAACGACACGACTTGAAGCCTTCGTGACCAATGGAGCTGTTGATATTCCACTTTGTGAAATGATCAACTGACATAGTAAGGTTTGACTAGCATGGAACATAGAGCACACACTAAAGTTTCCTAAATATAAATCAAGCAGTCGACTAAGTAGTGGTAAGGAGAATTACACCAATTGACATTAGAGAAAACAACTGGTACAAGTGCAAATTGAACATGGAAGAACCCTCCGGGTATACTCTGCGAAGTGTGATCCAATATCCACCCTAATTACCATGGTATACCCCCGTAGTTACCTATGTAAGTCCGTAAAATATAGGCAACTAAGTTTCCAGCTCATAGTCAATCATCAGGTAGGTACAATCGATGGTTGGGCAGATCGTAATGAGCACAATATCAAGTCGAAAGCCATTCAAGGATGTCGAAAGAAAGTGGTCCGAAATAAAACTGAGGATATCGAACGGATTCGAGGTCCACAAAGATCTATAGGAAAATGCGATCAGTAGTGTTCCCAAGAAACACCCTCAATATACAATCCCCACTACATTTGGTCTGGCTTTGGAGGGGCTATCCCCCCTATGTTAGATGGGGGTCCCGACTATCTCTTACGACATTGGACATTAGAAACTCCCTATATTAGACTCTGATGTTTGTTTTAAATGGCCTTGAAAGGTTTCCTTTTCACACCTAATTCAAGGCCCTAAAATCCTAAACTAGTCGGTGAACCCTACGAACAAAAAGTCTAATATGTTGTAAGTTAAGCGTTAATTCTAAGGCTTGATTTACGCAAAGGATGTGGTCTTGCAACTAATGGTGTTTTGAAGAGACAAAAAATGAAGAAAAATTTAGAGAATTTGAAAGAAAAAAACATACTTCGAAATTAAAGCAAAGCTTGTACAACTCTTTGTAAAATTCAACTTTTCAGATTAACGTTTCAAGGTCTTATAATTGAAAGTTTCCTAAAAAGTGCTTTCGTTTGACTAAGAAAAATTACATATATTACAGGAAAGCAAGAAAGAAATTTGAAACTGAGACTCTCTTTTTTTGCAAACAAAAAACCTAGGCTACATTACCAAACTAAATGCAAGAAAAAATTCTTTTTGATTTTTTTGAACTACTTTAACAAGAAAAACTAAAGTAAAAATTATTTTTTGTTTTTCAAAGAAAGAAATAGGAAAAAAAAGAGAAAACAAAAACTAAGATTGACAGAGACCCTAAGCTGACTGTGTAAACACACGGATTTAAAAAGAAACCAAAGGAGGATCTATAACTTGCAAGTTCCATCTAAACCTCTAGGGAAAACAAAAGAAAACCAAGAAAACAAGTTGAAAATGAATCTTTAACCCAAGATAAGGCCAAACACAAAGACTCTGTAAGGTCTAAGAAACCCTAGGAAGTCTAAAATTCTATTAGGAAAGAGAAATACCTCTCTTTTTTAAAAACACTTTCAAGACACAAATACGCGGGTTGTTTCACCACCAACCTATGTATGTATGTGGGTTGTCTATTGTGAAGATTGTTTATGTACACAGGTTGAGATAAAGCAGAGTGTGTACACCTCTGATATATCTCAAAAAAAATAAAAACAGTAGGAAGATTGACCGGGCAGGGAAAACTGGTAGGCACTTTGTAGGTGACTAGAGACCCTTAAAAGACTCAGTGAACTTGATAAAAACTCAAAAGGAAATAAAGAAGCCAATTAAAACCCAAAAAAATTCCTCTAAAACCCTAGAGAGACTCCCCAATGAAGTTGCCAATTCTTCTAGTGGGGAAAATCCCCCTATTACTATACCAAGGTCAAAGTATAGGAAGAGTTATGATCTCCCTTAAAATACAATCTAATTCCTAAACTACCCCAAACACTCTAAATATATGAACAGAAAGAGATAGGGAAGTAGGTCATAAGTAGTACCTTTAGTCCAACGTTCGATGTAGACTACCTCCATCTTTGTAGCTCCCAGGCTGCAAGTCTCCTCCCAAAGATAACCTAGAAAAAAAATTAGGCAAGAAACACTACAAATATTCTATCTCTACTCATCAATATTAGGGTTATATATAAACCATTATGCATAAATCAAATTAAAAACATAAATATATCATTTGGGATGGGAAACAAATTCTTTTATTCAAATGCAAAGATCGAAAATTACAACCTTTGTAGGTCGATGCTCCTATGAACTTGGTCTGAGATCCTCTTAATGTTGCTCCTCCCACTTCTTTCTCTCACAATCTACTGATCACTTCAAGGGAAGGGAATGGATTTTATAGGAGAAAAGGATAGAGAGGGAATGATGAGGAACAAACTCAGAAGGGGTTGCAAATACTTGGGCAAGGAGGGAAAAGGGATTTGGGAAAAGTTTCACTATTCTAATTCTTGATGAGGGAATGGGACCCCAAGGCCTCTTATATGATAAAAATATAGTTATTTTGTTTGGGGATGGGCTAGGACAGGTGAATTGGTTGGGAAACCCTTGATATCCCATAAAGTCCGTTGAATTCCATGCAACTTTTTATTTTTTGCAACTTTTGGAGGTAAATGCGGGTTGTTTAGTATGTAGCAAGTGTATGTACGCAGGATGTCTAGAATGAACAAAGTGTATGTATGTGGGAATTAGTGTAGCAGGGTGCGTACATGATCAATTTTTTTTTCTTAAATAGAGTTCCTCAATAGTCATTTGGAAAATTATAAAAGTAGAAAGGCCAATGCCATGTATGCATAGGTAGAGCATTTTAGGGTTATAACACCCATTGAGTCTTGACCCCATCCACCTCATACACTTTAAATT
>ML851990.1:15517-30670 GCA_009831015.1 Picea engelmannii
CAATAAAGTGGATTCTCAGGTATTTGAGAGGTACTACTACACATGCATTATGTTTTGGAGGTTCATACACTTTTCTACAGGGATATGTTGATTCAGATATGGCAGGTGATAAAGACAGCAGGAGGAGCACCACAGGGTATGTTGTTACTATAGGTGGAACAACAGTAAGTTGGATTTCAAAACTGCAAAAGGTTGTTTCACTTTCAAGAACAGAGGTAGAGTATGTTGCTGCTATAGAGGCTAGTAAAGAGATGATTTGGTTACAAAGGTTTATGGAGGAATTGGGAAAGAAGCAGGATAACAACAAGTTCTACTGTGACAGTCAGAGTGCCATTCACCTTGCAAATAACTCATCCTTCAATTCGAAGACTACGCATATACAGTTGAGGTACAACTTCATACGATCCACCTTAGAAGATGGACAATTGAAGCTGGAAAAGATACACACTAGCTAGAATCCTGTAGACATGTCAACAAAGGGAGTAACCAAGGAGAAACTGAGTTCTTTCTTAGTTTTAGTTGGTCTTCAAGAATGAATATGAAAATGAGATATTTTCCAGGTCGAAGAAGGTTCAGAGTCCAGAATATACAACAATGGTGGAGTTGTTGAGATCAGTCTTCAAGTGGGAGATTGTTGGTTGTGGAGCCTGATTATCTTCCTAATTTATAGGTCTTTTACTTTCAATCGTGTTTATACCCCATGAAGTATTTACACCCCATAAGTATGTACACTCTTCCATGCAGGGGAGTGTAGAGGGGGGGTACTCCCTCTGCGAGGTCTGGGGGGCCTATCCCCCCGGCTGGGGGCAAGCGGGCCCCCGAAGCAAAAATTGCCTTGTAAAAGTATATTGTAATTTCATTGTAAATTTGGACCGTTCATTATAAGGTCGCAGATCTAACGATAGAGATTATGTTAGGGTTTTTTTCCCTAGAAGGAAACCCTCTTTTATGAGGGAAATTTATCGTGGTTATGGATTGTGGTGAATATTGTATTCTGAGAGAGGAGACCATGAGAGAAAGAAGAGGAAGTTACAACGAGTTTTGTTGTAGGTTGTATCCCTTCATTTGCTAGATAATAATAAAGGAAGGACCTGACAATTTCTCTGGTGGACATAGCCCACACTGGGTGAACCAAGTAAATTTGTGTCTCTCTTGTATTGTGTGTCTTCTGTGTTTTGTTTATGCATTTGTTTTATTTTATTGCTCCACGGTCCTGTTTTTCTAACATTCGAGTTGCTCGTTTTTCTCCTTCGGACTCTCTAGAATTATCTTATGTGCAAAATGAATTTTTTCACAATGGTTCAAGATATTTAAACATGGAATATGTTACTGTGTCGCATCAACCATTCAATTCGGGTTATGAGTGAAATTTCAACAAATCTGATGCTGAATATTTAGAGGCGTTTGAACTTTAATTCATCATGGGTTGACGATGGAGGCACGAGTGGTAATGTGTTCTATCAACGATTTCAAAATGTTATTATCTAATCGACGCAAGGGGTATAAACTAATGTGGGATAGAGCATTAATTGGTTCCTTAAATGTCCAAAATATTATCGTATCTAATGTCGCAAATGCCCCTTCATTCCACTCTTTCAGCTGGTGGATCAGGGGTTGGAATTATGTTGTGAACATTTCCATTGATATCCTCCTGTAAAATGTCTGACGCCAATCAATCCTACCATACAGTGTTGATGTGGCAAAGATGACTCAGAGGTGTGACTAGCACCTAGGGAATCAAGAATGACTCAGGATAGAACTAGAACGTATGACCCTCTTACCTGGTAAAGACACTTGGAATTTGAGACCAGTGACTTAATTCACTCATACTAATAGGAGTTGGGAATTTCCTTAAGTTATTCGTTCTAAAACCAAATCCTAGCTTGTCGATGCTGAAATGTGTCAAGGATTGGCGATCGACGATAAACCTTCCCAACTACTCTTGGATCGAATCCCTCGAAAAAGTCTCGATGCCAAAAACACATCAGGGATTAATGATCAGGGATAAATTTATCATGGTCAAAATGTTTGTTGTGATCCTTATCGATTTTCCCTGATCCCGATAAAGTGCATCGGGCATCGACTATCGACAATTTATTTTCATCCTTTGTTAACGTCTGTCCTCCTTGTATTTTACTGATGCCGAAGGGGATCAACTATCTCTCGAACCTTTATGCGAAAAACTTACGCAAACAAAATCTTCCTTCTGCTGATGCTGATGAAGATTGTTGCTCGACGAATGTTTTTTTCCAAGTGGTTCCTTTACTTACACCGAACCTGAGTGCGTTAGGTGTAGTGTTTAGCTACCGATTCTTAATTCAGGTGTCACGAATTTTAGTCATGGGGTTTCATAAGTTTAAAGAAACCTAAATAGGTGATGAGAGTCATGAAAATAAAAAAAGACAAAACATTTCCCAAAATGAAATCGAGTCAGATAGTGCAGAAAACAAGTGGTACCCAAAAATGAAAAAATTTGATAAGGATTTTATTTTTGGGTGTGTTGAGTGCTAAAAAAATGGATACTTATTGGGTGAAATAATAATCTATATTCCTCCCTTGGGCTCAGCTGATGAAAAATATGGTTAAGAACTTAATTGGTTTTTTATCAGAGCTTATTCTATCCTTGCGTTTGAAATTCCCCAGTTGGTGAAATCGGGGCCTGCTTGTGGGGTTTCAACCTTTATTCCACGTTCGTTTCCTATAACCATGACCCATTCCCTCTTTTGACAAGTGTCGAGTAAATAATTCACTAGCACCTGGCCTTTGAGATATCATCATTCACTTGCTACAGTGTTGCTCCACTACAAGTGAGCGTCCATAGCCTCGACGGAGTCACCCCGATGTCACAGACATTTCTTCCCTGCTAGCGAGTATCCATATCCCTGACAGATTTATCTGCATACCCTCTCCTACTTTGAACTCATTTGATATAATTGATTTTATTTCAGTATAATTCCCTGAGCGAGTGGGAGAGGAGGACGTCTGTTATTTGCAAAATGAGATGGTTAAGGTGACTTTTTTATAGCTTTGTCTTGAGGTACATGTAGTCCTTTCCATCTTACCATATTTCTCTTCAGGTTTTACTAGACCACCAAGAGGACACTTCATCACTTTGCCAAGGTTTTTTATTTGCATAGGTTAGATATAGAACTCCTTCAAAACAACCACAATTCTCCCAATGCTTCTTATGTTGTATGTAAGCATGAATCAGTAACAAAGTTCGTCATATCGCATGAACTAAGTTCAACCACTACCTTTATAAACACAAACTTCAAAAACACAAAAAGTACTATACCAAGAAAAACAAAAAATGAAGAACTCCACAATCATTCTACCTAAAAGAAAATATCATGAAAACACACTCATTTTTTTTTAACAGAAATATTGTTTTAGGGCTTGGCCATTCACTGGTAGGGAGTCGGGTTCCCCCCTCATATTTTGCAACTGATCCATGCCTACCCCAATTTTGTCGGCTACCTGAAAAGGTCTAAGCCATAGATTCTGAAACTTCAAATGTTTTCCCTTTGGCTCATTCGCCATGTCCCATTTCAAGACTAAGTCTCCTACCTCAAAATTATTCTCTTTGGCCTTATGCTTATCAAACCATATTTTAACTATCTGCTGATGAGCAATGAACTTTGATATTTCTTTGTCCCTTTCTTCTTCCATCATGAGGAGCGTATCAATTCTTTGTTGAATGACTGATGAGGGTCGTCCTTTAGAATCCTGAGCAAGTTGAAGAGATGGAAGATATAGCCCATTCGGGAGAATGGCTTCCTGCCCGTATACCATAAATTATGGGGAATTCCCTATAACTTCCTTGGGTGTTACTCTATCATCCCATAAGGAATTATCAAGTGAAATGTGCCAATTCCTCACGTTTTCTACAACTATTTTCTTTTATATCCTCACTAGGTTCTTATTGGTTGATTATGCCACTCTATTCCCCTGTGGATAGTAGTTTGCAGAGTATGTGATTATGATTCCTCTTTCTAAAGAAAACTCTGTCAATAGGGTGGAAGAAAAGTAAGAAACATTATAAAAAAAAAGGACATAAGGTATACCAAACCTTGTTATTAGTTGTTGTTCTATGAATTGGATCACCACCTTTTCGTTCACGTTAGTCAGCGGGACATCCTTTGCCCACTTCCTGACATAGTATGTGGAAGTCAGTATGTATCTATGTTGTTTTGAAGAAATCAGTGTAATTTCTCCTATGATATCTAACCCCCATTACTCGAATGGCCTGGAGACGACCACAGGTTGGAGTGGGACAACTTCTCTCTTTTCCCTCCCCATTCTTATTTGACAAGTTTTACAGTTTCTAGCGTATGTGTGAGCATCCCTGAATGGAGTAGGCCAATAATAGATAGCTTGCAGTATTTTGTGAGCGGTGGTATTCCCCGTGAAATGTCCATCTACAGGACCATCATGGAGCTCCTTCAAAACCTTGTCTATATCTTCACGTTTGAGACATATTAAAAGTACCCCATGATAATTAAGGTGGAAGAGCACCGAATTTATGAGGCAATATTGTGTTGATTTTAACCTAAGAGCTCTCCTTTCTCTAGGTTTTAGTTTTTCTGGGCAAGTGCCATGATGTAGGAGATAAGTTAGTTTCTCATACCAAACTCCTGCTTTGGGGATACGTATGAATCTTCACCACACCATAATGCCAATTCATTGTCCCATCTGGGGTATTCATTTACTTGATCCTGGGCTTCAGTTGCCAGTGTACATAATTCTTGTCCCTTAACTAGTTTAGAAGGTTTTATATCGAGATCAAATTCTTATACCACTACCATCCAGTTCCTTTTTCTTTGCCCCATGTCCTACTGAATGAATAGGGATCAGACTACGGGATGAGGCACAATGACTTTGGTATGGATCTTTAGGATGTAAGATCTGAAGTTTTTTACTGCCTTGTAAACTGCATAAGCATCCTTGTATATGGAAGGGTAATTTAGTTCGTCCCCTTGGATATCAGTGCTCATAAATGAGATTAGGGCCTCATTGTTGTCATCATCCTTTTGAGTCAATACTGCAGCTAATGATTGGTTGGAGGAAAAATTGTAGAGGAAGAAATATTTTCTAAAGTCTGGACTTCACAACACCGGAGCTTGAGATATTGCAGTCTTAATATTTTTGAAAGAATTTTTTCGTTCATCATACCAATTAAATTCAACATCTTTGTGGATCATTTTTGGTAGGGGTTTGATAGTTTGAGCGAAATAGGGGGTGAAATTTCTCACAAAGTTGATTTTCCCAAAGAAGGATTGCATAGCCTTTTTGTTGTCGGGTAATGGAAGATGAGCTATGGCCCTAATCCATTTCGAGTCTATGTGAATTCCTGCTTGGGATATAATATGACCTAGTAGTTTGTCTTCCTCGAATCTAAAGATAGTTTTCTTAGGGTTTAAGGATATACTGTATTTCCTACACCTTTAGAAAATATGGGTTAAGTTTTGGATGTGGTATTCTCTATTATTTAAATACACATTCATGTCATCCAAATAGACTAATACACATTTGTTGATCAGTCCCCAGAATGCTATTCCCATGGCTCTTTGGAAGGTTTCCCCTGCATTGATTAACCCAAAGGGAATGCATTTATAATAAAAGGTTCCCCACTTGGTTTAGAAGGTAGTTTTCAAACGATATTCCTTTGAAACTAGAACTTGGTTATAACCTAAAAAACCATCTAGCAGGGAGAAAATATCAGATTCAGACACGGTCTGCAAGAGTTGCTTCATCGGTGGGACTGGGTAGTTTTCCTTTTCTAATTATGTGTTGAGGTTTCTGAAATCCACACACAGACGGATTTCCCCAGAATTTTTCCTGACAGGAACCAAACTTCCTACCCAAGCAGAGTGTCTAACTTGAAAGATGATTTTAGCATCTAGTAATTTTTTTAACTCCTGACACATGAGGGGTTCCAGAGATGGGTGGTACTTCTGGATCTTCTAGGTTTTAACATGATTGTCTGTTGAATGATATGCGTATCATAAGTTTTCAGATCTCGGTAGGAACATGCAAAAACAACTTGATATTATATGAAAAGTTTGAGATAGTCCTTCCTTTGTTCTTTAGATACTGTCTTGTCAAGATTTATATTCTTGGCGTTTTCTGGGGTTCCTAGATTTATAGTCTCATACATGGGACATGAAATCCCCGTATTTGTGTTCATTGACCCTTTGAATCTTTCCCTTAAGTCAAAAAGGTTTTGTAAATTGGCTACCCCTTTAAGTATCGTGTGAAACCTTGGTTTGTCAGTCGATTGATCTATTTGAGGTTTTTGTACATGGGGATCAGTTTCTACTAACTGCTCCTAAAATATCTCATCGTCAACAAATAGATCTTTGAAATTATCCTGATTGGTTAAAAATTTTATGATTTTTTGTTCTCCTTCAAAGACCTTCCAATTAGAAATATTGTTGGGCACCGATAGTTTCTAGAGTAGCTCTACAGTGAACCTGGAGGCTTCATAATATTTTAGAGGGGATAGCCTTGAGGCAGCGGTGGTCAAAGAATCAACAAGAGTGTTCTTTTTTCTAGGGATCATTGTAATGTTGAAGGCCTCAAAATGTTCTATCAGTCTGTGCACTTCCTATTGATAATTCCTTAGGTGGGGAGAGTTGCAATGTGTAGTGTTTCTTACTTTCCTAACAATGATTTCAAAGTCTTTGAAAACCTTTAGTTCTTTAATGTTTAAGTCTATGGATTTCTTTATCCCTTGTACTAGAGCTTCATACTCAATGGTGTTGTTTGTGCATTCAAATTCTAGTCTGTAGGATAGGAAATTTCATTTATCTCTCAGATCAATGAGGATACACCCTGCCCCTGACCCTTCTTGCGATTTAGATCCATCAAAGTATAAGGTCCAAAGTTGTGAGAGAAAACCATTAGTTTCTTTTTTCCTACCACTTTCCTCCTTTCCTCCTATTTGTTTTGTGGTTTTTAATAGAGGTTCTTGACAGAAGAGGACCTCTTTTTCCACTGTCGAAAAATTTCTTGAAAAGTCATTTTAGAGTTTTGAGTAAGAGGGACATCAGATGAGAGGGGGGACAAATTTGTGAAATCAAAGTCACAAGAATAATTTCCTAGGATGGGGAAATTTGTCGAAGAAGGTTCGCTGAGGTCTTATAGGTTGGTGATAGTATTTTTTAGATATCTTTCCCTATCAATCCTAATAATGTTCATGTGTCCCTTTAATGAAAACCAAAGGTGAGCCTAGTCTGTACTAAATTATTCGTTTAAATTCTCGGACCAATATCGACTAAGTAGTAATCCATAAGATTCTAGGATATCTACTACAATGATGTCAATCACTTGAACAAAGTTTGGGTGTGCCACCATCCTAATCATGCCATCCTTGTGTTCTCCCATAACTTTCACCTGGGTTATGTCTAGTTGTATTACATGTTTATCAATTTTGAGAGGGATTGTGTTTAATTTCTTACATATAGACATTGGCATAACGATAGAGGATTCCCTTGAGTCAACCAAACAATTGTGGAGGTTTATGTTGAAGACTTAAAATGTCAAGAGTAATGGTGGGACAAAAGGCTTTCTCTTCTTATATTTAGAGAAAGCGTTCACAATTGGTTTATTTCTTATGTCTAAGAGGGATGTATTTTCTCTCTGGTAAGTGCTTGTTGTAGGATTTTCTACAGACTTCAATTCTTGTAACAAAAAGTCCTTTTTCTAGGGAATTCTACCCATGTCCATGACCGATATATTAGCCTTCAATTTTTTCAAATATTCTACTATGTTGTAGTCTAGTTTGGGCGATTCTCGGGTATGGATATTTATAAGATTTGTTTGGGAGACAAAAGATTCTTTCGGGTGATCAGATGTTTGTTTTCCCCTTGAAGTGTGGGAAACAATAAGGTGGTTTGAGACTAAGTGACCCCTACTTCGCATTTTCACAACCAAGACCTCTGCTTGTGGTTCTTGAACCTCAAATATATCATCGGAAGGCATTGGTAGGTTAGGGTACCATATAAACATGGTTGTTTCTTCTAGTGGATCAACTTTTTCTTGATCAACAATATTCATAGTTGAGCCACTTGATTGTTTGGTAAGGGAAATATCGTCTAGAAACTGGTTGGCCATAAAATTCATGCCATGCACCCATTGTGGGAAGTCTCTTTCATAATTTTTCTCTTGGTGATAGGTACAAAAAGATTCATATGCTACATTTCCCATATCGATGTTTAATTTGGCTAGGGGAGGTTCAATTTCTTTGAATGGTGGATTTCTTTTAAAAAATGGTTTATAGGGCCTCTAGCCTTGGTTTCCTCCCTTTGTAATTATTTTCATGTCTATAATTTAGTTTGATAACTTCTTTACCATGCGTTGTAGGTCTTCTATGTCTCCACTTCCTTTTTCAGGACCTTGTTCTGTTTGTTTCCTGGGAGGTCTGGTCAACAAGAATCATCTCTTGGGAGGATATTGAACTTCCTTCTTAAGTAGCGAAACCTAGACTTCTTTACATCCCTTCATTTGGAATTCTATTGTTTTGGATTCCTCAAAATTCTCAGCTAAGGTTGTTTTGGTAACCCTCTTCACAAACATGGAAATGGAAGATGGAAGAGAATTAATGTATACTTTGATTTGAAATTCCTGAGTGGGTTTAGCTTCAGGTTGAAATTTATTTAGGATAGTGGTGAATCATTGATTGAAGTCTTTAACCTTCTCCTTTGAACTCATGGTGGCGGAAAACAACTCAACCATCAAAGCTCCTATAGTGGTTTCTTCTGCAAATTTATCTAGAAACTCCTTTTGAAACTTTACCCAACTAGTTATGGACCCTACGGGTAAGTTAAAATACCACGTGGAGGCCGAATTATCTAAAGTATAAGGGAAAAACCTACATACTATGTCTTCATGTTGGAAATTCATCAGTCTAATAGCTAATATGAATTTTTTGATATGGTCTTTAGGAAATATTGAGGTTTCAGGGTCAAATTTAGGGAGTAACTTTTCTGGGTGTCGGGGAAGGTTATGTACTCATCCAGGGATGGCCAGAGAATCACTGGCCAACCAAGGTTGATTATTCTGAGGTGGGTTTCCCCATTCTTCATTATGATCATTGTTATCTTCCTTGTCGTCTAACTCCAACACTGAGCATTTCGAGTTAAACCCTTCCTTGTCAGAAAAATCGTCGGGCTCGAAGCAGTTACCGGCTGGTGTTTTAGGGATTAGATTAAGGGGATGTTCGATTTTCATGCGGGAGAAATCTATCAGGTCTTCTACTGTGTGAAAAAAAATCTGGTCGGGGGTGTCGACCACTGGCCTTCTTACTTGTTTTCTACGAGGAAGTAATGTAGCTAATGATAGTGCTCTAGTTTGTCGGGCATAATCTCTTGTGATTCTTATGAATTGGTTGAACTCCTTGTGGGGATGAGCGTAAGGTATTTCAGGAAATAAATGTTCTTCCTCTTGTTGGGGTGAGTTAGTTGTTTCAGGAGTACTTAATGTGTGTGGGTTGTCTTGAGAATGAATAGCCATGCATGTGGGATGTTTTGAATCTATAGGCTGTTTGAAATATCAGATTAGAAATATTGTCATCCATTCATTCTTCAGGCCCTCCTTCTAGAGACATTTGTTTTGATGGGTCCTAAATCCATTTAACTCAAAATTAGGAACCAAACTCACCATAGAGGCCCCATTACACTCTGCAATGTTTAATAGTGGAATGGTTCTCCAAATCTTGCGATCCGATAAAATAATCGATGGGATTTACATAGTGATTTATAGGATATCTTCTCGCGAAAAATCCTCCAATTTGAATGTTATATTTTTTGTATTTTCTCTTATAGGTGGGTTTGATACAAGATAAGTGATGGTATAAACTAGTTAGGTAACAAAGGGGAAAATATTAACTACTGAAGAAGTTTGAGCTCAGGATAACCCTTGTGCTCAAGCATGTAGACAATGATTCTTACACATGCGACAAGCCTAGTACTAATACATCAACTTGCTGGTATTTCAATTATTGATTGAGATACAATTACCAGAAGTGAACATACATGCAATAAAATGATGGCAAGAAAAATAATTTAATTAGCTCTAATAACTTAATCACACATTAAAAGAACGATTTGTTTTTCATCATTAGAGATAAGAACTATAAAAATATTGACTCAACTAACTTATCAATAGATTCAAAAACTCTTACTCATGACAACATCCATTCATGAGATAAAGTCAGAAGTAATTCCTCCTTATGATCCAATCACACACGCCTTTGATGAAAAAACATAAACTTGTCTCTGGTCCTAAACAAGACTTCTCAATTAAGGTAGCTCCAAAACAGTTCTTTACAAATCCAAAAATGAGGGTCTTTGCAAAAACCATTGATCTCTTCTAACAGGTCGATCCTCTTATTTATTGCAAATTATTAACTGAAAATAACTATCAAAAGTGAAAGCTAAGTAAAACAAAACATCACCACATGATGCTTTCAACTCTCAGTCTTCTAAGAGTCATCAAATGGTTTCACTTGATTGGATGACTCTTCTCATACTCTGATCATTTGACGAAGAGTTCCTCGCATGTGTTGGCATACAGGAATATGTGTTGGTCCATTGGGGACGAAAGGATCTCCTTTATCTCCACTGCATGTGCCCAATACTTGACTACTTTAACACTTAAGTATTGTAACAATATCTGAGCCTTGATCGGGTGCTCCATGAACTATTGTACTTGACTTGGTGCCATGTTTTCCACCTTTTCTGTCTCTGCAGTCCATGATGAGTCATGTTTTGCATGTAGTTTGACTATGTCATGCAAGTCGACAAAGTCATCGGGTGCGCCAAATTAAGGGAGACCGATGTCTCTCATCGTCCGATTGATATTGGTCTATCTCATTTCGTAATCGACCCATTTCTCTTAGATATTTTGCTGAGGTTATTGGGCCATATTCACCCAATATTCAACCGACTTCCTTATATGGTTGATACTGCGATCCCTTAGAACCCAAATGTCATTCTCTTTGGCATCTCCTCCCTTTTGAACCATGATGATGTAATCAATTCTCCTCACATCTTGATGGCCCTTCTCATACCATCTTTCCATGTATTTGCACATTTCCAACGCCATAAAGGTGTCTTCCTAGAAGTTGGCTATTCCTGCAATGAAAAGGTGCCTCTCACTCATGAATTTGTTGTAGGCATCTTGTCATTCGCTTCTAAAGAATATCATGGCTTGTGTGGAGCACTGATAGTATTTATTGAAATGGTGTAGATGCTCCAAATCTTTTAGTGTAGCATCTGACTCCTCTTCATCTTTCCTCACTCTATCTGGGGTGGCATCTATGATTTCCATCCCTGCGCCGATAAGCTCAAACATCTTGACATGCTCTATGCTGATCAATTTCTCCTCCGTGGTGATGAGGATGGAACTGTCCAAAGTAAGCCTCCTCTTCTTAGTGGTTCTCTTCATGACAACTTTCCTCTTTCCATCTTAGGAGATTGATTGTATGTCAGTGACCTCATCCACAGGTTCAAGGATTTGTTTCTCTCCCCAAGTAAGAGTGTTTCCCAAGCTCTCGACAGTGTATATTTGTTCAAGACTGGGTTCCTAAACCTCTTATGTATGTCTCGATGTATCAACCTCTAGTTGTTACTCACCGGGTGGTAAAGTATTGGTAAAAATTGAGGAATTGAGCATAGGTTTAGGCATAGGTTCAGTACTTATTTGGTGATCATCTGTCGAGATGACGATTTCTTGTTGTGGAATTTCTCCTTCTTGTTCGTCCAATCCTAGACCGTCCTTCGAGTTTTCCATTGGGGTTCCCGGTGTATCGTGTAGCTTAGTTTCTAAGACACTTTCAACCTCCTGTTATCTCCTTGGAAGGCTTTGAATTTGAGCATCGGTTGCTAGGTAAGATACTTTCTTGTGTTCCTTTTCCTCTGTAATCTACACTAGAGTCACTAGGGAAACCTCCAAACTCTCCTCATCATCATAGATAGTTATTAATTCATGCAAGGGTTTTGGTGATCCAATCCTACCTAGTGCCCTTGATATCTCAGGATTAGATGTAATTCCCCTGAGCGATCTGATCTGTGGCAGTGGTATTTTAAGATTTTTTGTCCCAATGATTCCTTCAAGTTGTATTGGCTCTGAGCCACTTGGATCTCCTAGGCTTTCAATTAGTTTTTCGACAAGAACACTCGTCATGTCTACAAGATCTAGGTCGTTCTAAAACTTATCAATGACTCTCTATGCCTCTGCCATCAAGAGAAATCCCCTTTTTTGTTCTTCTGGTGTCAAGAAAAAACCCCTTCCATACGACTCTGTTGTCTTTCCCGCTCAGGATTCTTCCCTAGCTCTGAGGGCCTCTTGAGCGTACTTATCTATTTTTTTCACTTGTTCATCCATGCTTATAGCCTTGAACCTGGTCATGTTTGGGTTGGCCATCCTCTACACCACCTCATCCTTTTCTTGGTCGTTCTTTTTGATAAACTCATCCTCAAACTTATCGTGAGCATATGACCAACAGGATGACACATGTGAAGCATGTTGCAGGACCAATCCTTTCGAATCATGCTTGCAGAATTGGCCTGTCAGGATCCTAAATTCGAGTTAGCTCAGCCTTTCTTGTTTGGCTTGAGTAGTATCCTTTACCAGATAGAAGCCTACATGGAAACCATATGTTATGAAAGCATGTTTCTTGTCTTTGAATAGTGTGGCGTTATAGCCCTACATTATGGTCTGATAACAAATTTCTCCCACGACGAGCCAGTCTGGGACATGAGCTAGAAGGATATATGGTGCTCTGGTGACTGTGAACACTCAAATGTAGGTTGCATGCTCACCCAAGTACCAATGGCCTACCTTGGCTATCATTTTCTTAGTTTTTGTTGATAGCCTTGGGAATTCCTTCTTAAAAATAATAAAATAAATGCGGGTGATGAATTCATTGCAGATGAGGGCGTAATATTTCTTGTACCTATTTTCCCATAGCATGATGAATTAGACATGGACCGAGAGCTTAGCAACATGCCACCTCATATTCATGTCAGCGAAGATGTTCCTAGTGCACATGACATCGAGAAGGTACAAGGCCATGAAGAAAGTTGGTGCCTCTCCTTCCTTCGACATCTGCGCCTGCTACACACAGATGCTTAATTGCTTGGAGATTATTGTTCCCCATTTGAAGCTTCTCCCAATGATTGCAACTGTGTATGCCAAATGAATCCATGCTTTTGAAAACTTGGAGCAATAATTTTCTCCGTATAGATGGCAGATGAGAGCCATCAAATAGATGTATGGCTCCCTCAGGTTGATTTTCCCGTACCATATGTTGCTTCGATCGGTGAATTTATTGTCTTCCCTCCACCATGAAGCCATCAACCTATTGGTGTCATGGAATTCATATAACTTCAACAAAAATTCGGTGTTGAGCCACTCCTATGGGTCCCTAATGTTGTAGTATTTTTGGACCTCTGTCGAGAGGAAAAATTTGACGCATCCGCCATTCTCGTCATTGATCAAACATTTTTGCCCATTCGTGTGGTCGATGAGCCACTTCATGACCTCTATGCAGGGAAGAACATGGGTTTTATCTCACCACCATGTGTAAATATGACTGTCGGATGTTGGAGAACACCTGGTCATCAAGAACCCTTACGTCCAGGTTATTGTGTGGTATATACTCTGGTTATTCTTCTATGCTAATCCTTTTGAATATATCCCCACGCTATGGGAGCACTACCTTGGATCTGGTGCTTCCCTCTATATTACCAAAGGTTGGAGGCTGGATGAAAACTTTCTTTGTAGCTGTTTTGATGACATGCTCTGCCCTAGGGGCATACTTCAATTTCCTCATGGTCCCTAGAGAAGAGCCTTCTCCTATCTCTGGTTCTTTCATCTTTGGTGCTCTTGGTGAGCATCTAGTGGTTGGCTTTCTCAGAGGAATTGTTCCTCTGAAGCTTGTTAAAACTAGTTTTTGATAACCAAAAGGGTCAGTACAGTCTTCGAGTTTCTCATTTTTCTCCTTCAGACGCTCTGGAATTATCTTACACTCATAATGAATTTTTTCACGATGGTTCAAGATATTTAAATGGGAAGATCTTACCATGTCGCATCATTCATTCAATTTGGGTTATGAATGAAATTTCAACAAATCTGTCATTGACTGTTTATAGGAGTTTGAACTTGAATTCATCATGGGTTGACGGTGGAGGAATGGGTGGTAATTTCGTCTATCGGAGATTTCAAAATGTTGTTGTCCAATCGGCACACGACGTAGAAAATAATGTTGGATCAGGAATTAACTAGTTCCTTAAATGTCAAAAATCTGATCGTATCTAATGTCACAAACATACCATCATTCTGCTCTTTCAACTAGTGGATCGGGGGTTAGGATTGTGTTGTGAACATTTTTGTTTATATCCTCCTTCAAAATCTCTGATGCCGATCGATCTTACCGTACAGTGATGACGTGGAAAATATGACTCAGAGGTCTGACTAGGACATAGGGAACCAAGAATTACCATTGACTTAATTAGCTCATACTAAGCGTAGTCAGTACTTTCATTAAGCTATTCATTATAAAACTAAATCCTAGCTTGTTGATGTCGAAAAGTGTCAAGGATAGGCGATCGAAGATAAATCTATCCAAGTTCTCTCATATCAGCTCCCTCGAAAAAGTCTCAATGCCGAAAACTCATCGGGGATTGGCGATCGAGGATAAATTTATCATGGTTAAAATTTTTGTTGTGATCCTTATGGATTTTCCCCGATCCTGATAAAGTGAGTCGGGCATCATCTATCAATGAGTTCTTTTCATCCTTTGTTAATGTATGTTGTTGAAACAGGGGCAGACCTAGGGTTCAATGCTAGAGAGCACACCAACAAAGCCCTAATTACCATCCCTTTCGGTAACACCTGCAAAGCAGATGAAGTCTCACCCGAGGTAGAGGCAGGGGTGGTTGCAAGACTCAGGTGTATGCAACCTTAGTTGGGACATAGATCTATGATTATATCTCTTACAGAGTACTTATCATAGATCATTCGTCAATATTCAACCCTTATTATACTTCACAGATAGCATAGAGCATCGCAACATTCACTTAGATCTAAGGTATTTCAACACTTAGTAACAGTAAAATAGATTAGATCTAGTAGATTAGCACTAAGAAT
>ML851991.1:17951-30669 GCA_009831015.1 Picea engelmannii
ATTGTACATTTTGTGAATAAGGTTTATTTATGTTAGTAGTTAGATAGTTAATTAGTTAGAGTTAGTATAGTAGTAGTTAGTAGATTGTATATATAGAATAGTTAGATTAGTTTAGTTTGTTTTAATAATTAATTTTAGTTTAGTTTGTTTAATAGTTAGTTTTAGTTAGATTAGTTTATTAGTTAGTTTTATTTATTTTTAGTTAGATTAGTTATTGTAGATTAATTTTCTTTTTGTTTTCTTAGGACCTTAAATCGGCTAACGGAGCCACTAAACCCGTCAAGGTGGTTCATCCCAAACGGCTTGGGTTATTAGACAATCTCGGACCGGTTCCACTCTTCCAGTTGAAGGACGATCAATTTCGCCCGTCAACACTCCTCCATTGCATCGGGAATCCCCAAAACCCGATGCACGAAATGTAAAACCCACCTAGTAGCCTTTCGATATTTCAACTATCAGGATTTCAAGAGAACAAAGGGTTTCTTTTTGTGTTTTCAGTATCGGCCACCCTCCATGGAAGAAGAAGTTAGTGAATATTGAGTATGTGGTTGAGACCTCAGCTCAACTCATAAATGGAGGGCATAAAAAAGTCCTGGAGAAATCAGCTTGTGGTACCCTTGTATGCAGGTCCCCCTGCAAGAGCCATGCTGAGTTAATATGGCGTTTGACAAAGGAGTTTCTTCCAGGTCTGACTGAGGAGCCTACACATGCTAATTTGGACTTTAATGTCTCAGCTACCTTCCCACTGTGAAGGTGGAAAATTGCCCTGAGTATATATTCTCAGTTTTTGTATTTTTGTAGAGATCGATGGTAGAGTTGAGCTCCAGACTGTAAATATTTAACAAAGCCTCTTGTTCTCTAGTTATACAATGATATTTCAATATTTCTTGTTTAATGGTGGCCATCCTCCTCCTTTCCTTGTTCCTTTGAATCTGGAAGCCCGGGTATGGATGATCCAGTCGGGTGTTGTTGTAACTATATGATGCATGTTTGATTGCATTAGTTCTGCAACGTTTGAGATTTACTTTAAAGTTTCTCTGGTCTTAGAGGATATCATATCTGAGACTTTTCCCCTTTCTTTCCCTCTACTTACTCACCACTATGCAAAATTTATTGGCTTAAGTTAAATCAAGACCTCACATGTCCTTGCTGTTCCAACCCAGTTTTTTGAGTGAGTGATATTGTTCCGAATTTACTTTCATTCAATCACTCCCATTTTTAACAAATCATGACATAAAATGATGGGCCTCAGGCTTAATCCTACTGCAATCCAGGAGTGACTTTTGACGCTGTTGTCAGGGACAAAGTTGAAAATTTTCCCTGGGATTGAATGACATTGAGCCTCTGATTCTGAAGGTGCATCAGGCATCAGAGCCTTACGAGATTGCTACTGTGCACCTGGTGACTCCATTTTGATGAATCCATTGTGGTGAACCTATTGTTTTAGTTGTGGCTTCCAAAGGTAGACACACGCAGTCCCATCCATAGCTGCCTCTAGCTACACCTGAAGTTGATCCGAAGGTGATTTTCAGAAAAGGAAAGGCCTTTGAAGGAGAAACTTCCACCGCTGAACTAGGTAATCTGCCATCTCCTTCTGTAAGAACTCCATTTTCCTCTTCTCGACTTCCTAGCAGACCTTTTTCTGAAGTTTCCCGTTTCCTGAATTTCAGGAGTGTTCCTGTTGAGTTTTCCCCTCCTAGTCTGGGATTGGAGGGATAAATACTTGTCACTCCCCTCTCCCCTGAAGCTGTACCTTGGCATAGACCTAGGACCATAGAATATTTCCCCACTCCTAGCTTTACCACTCCTCCTCTCGTTACTATTGTTGCTATTGCACAGAGAGAAGCATCTACTGACTCAAGCCCTTTAGCCTTCTCTCTAAATCCCCCATTGTTTCCCCTTCCATCTGGAAGCGCGCTTCTAGTATCCCCTATTCGATCTTCTTCTCCTCCAAGTTCTCCTCCACCTAATATTCCTATGGGAGGAGAAAATCCCCCCATGACCATAATGGAGGCTATAATAGCTGCTAGGTATGCTCCCATTATGTTACCTCAGCCTCTCAATGCCCTTCCAGTAGATGGCTACCTTAAGTAGTTGCCCAAGTTTATAGGTGAAGGGGACATAGTTGTAGAAGAACACCTTGAAGCCTTTTACAGTTTTATAGATGATCATGTTATCATGCATTAAGACGTATGGATGAGAATTTTTTTCCATAGCCTTGAAGGTGAGGCTAGAAAGTGGTTTAGGGCCCTGCCTCCTGGATCTATTGATGGGATTGAGGTTTTGGATAATGCCTTTTTGAGACAATGGGGAGACAAAAAAGGCTTCATGTATTACATGACATAGTTTGGGTCTTTGAACAGAAAGGGAGGAGAGTCTGTCTCTGACTTCTCCAAGAGATTCAATAAAATGTACAATAAGATCCCCACTGAAATAAAGCCCTCAAAATCCTCTGGTAAAATCACTTATGCTAGCACTTTTGATCCCAATTTTTGCCTTCTGTTGAGGGAAAGGAGAGAAACTACTCTGGCTCACATGTAGGATGCAGCCGTGGAAGTAGAATCTAACATATTGGTTGTTGATCGACTCAGGAATAAGGTTGATAGAGACATATCCAGGAGGAGAACTGAAGCCTCCTCGTCCAATTCCTCTCCCCTTCCCATTCATATGGACAAGGTAACTAAAGTGCTAAAGTTTCTTTCAGCTAGAATGGAAAAGTGGGAGTTGGAAGGGAAGCCCACGTACAAAAATCCCCAAAATACTAATAATAGTAGCTTCAAGAGGCCTAACAACAATGTGCCACAGGCTTTGCCAAGGTAACAAAGGAGCAAAGACAGAGATGAGTAGAGGATTCAAACCCCTCTCTAAAATAACCTAGTTTCTCATGAGGAATGAGAGGAGATAGATGAGCTCAGCCATGAAATTCACTGTATTGAAGACACCTTCCCTTTTCCCCATTTGACTCAATATATATATGAAGAATCCCTTATGAACAGTCAAGTCAATGAGTTGGGTAAAGGGGGAAAGGCCAACAACACTCCTAACAGATATCATCTCAGGTCAAAGAAGAAAGAAGGAAATTTTGATAGCCAGAATCAGCCTCTCATAGAGGAAAAACCTACTAAGCCTATAACAATCACTACTAAAGAGAAGAAAACTCAGAAAACTTTGTCAAAGGCCAAAGAACCTGTCTTTGAGGTAAGGGAAGCTCCTAAGCCTTTTCCCTCCTTTAGTTTTGAGCATGAAATTCAGAAGATTAGAATTCTCGTACCCCTCTTAGAGCTAGTTAAAAATGAAGATTTCAAAAGGTCCCTCTCCAAGCTGCTACAATCTGAGTCCCCCTAGCCTTCTATAGACTCAGTAAATCTTCAATATGAAAATACAGCATTCGTCCTAGGTCCCATGGTAGAAGATAGATATGATTCATCCCCTCCCTTCTACACATCCCTGAACATACATGATAAAGTGTTGCATAATTGCCTCATGGATTCAGGAGCTTCCCACAACCTTATGCCCAAAATAGTCATGGAAGAATTGGGATTGGAAGTGACAAAGGATTATCATGATTTGTACTCTTTTGATTCAATGAGGGTGCAATGCCTCGGAGTCATCAAATACTTGGTGGTCTCTTTGTTTCATCTACCCATGAAGAGTGTGGTCATGGACATTGTAGTAGTTGATGTTCCCCCCAAGTTCGGCATGTTGTTATCAAGATCTTGGATTAAAAAACTTGAAGGAACATTACAGATGGATCTCACATATGCCACCATTCCAATCTTTGGAGGGGAACACAAGAGGTTGTACAGAGAAGCTCAGCTAGCCTACATTGTCAGTGATGAAGTAGACCCCACTAATCAACCCATCTTTGCACTTGACACTAATTTGGGGTCTAGTTTATTGTAGATCATTGAGACTCCTGAAGCCCCTTTTCAAATCAGAAAGAAACCCATATCTAATCATGAGATACCTCCTCCAACCACCTCTATTTGGAAAATGTTCTTCGACGGAGCTTCTTCTAGTGAAAGCATTGGCATTGGAGTGGTTCTTGTGTCCCCTTGGTAGGAAACCATATCCCTATCATACAAGCTGGAATTTGAAGCTACCAATAATGTGGTAGAATATGAAGCTCTTGTTCTAGGTATGAGGGATGCAAAAGAAATGGGAAAAGGAGGTAACAATGTTCAAAGATGCTGAGTTGATAATCTAGCAAGTCAAAAATACTTATTGGACTAAGAATCCTTGGCTCAGGGGTTACAAAAATGAGGTGTGGGACTTGATTGATAATTTCTTCTCGGCTTTCAACATTTCTTTTATTCCTAGAGAGGAAAATACTTTGGTCGATTCCTTAGTTGTCTCAGCTAGTCTGTTCAAGATCCCTCTACCGCCTAGGATCAAATATGAGGTTGAAATAAGATATAGGCCATATGTTCTAGACAATATCAAGCATTGGAAGGTATTCGAGGACGATCTTGAAATTGAAAAATTTCTTCAGTCTGTCGATGAATTTTTTGCATTGCACATTGATCAGGATCCTGATCTCGAAAGTCACCCTCACCCTGAGGTATTTTTAAATAAAATTGCTAATCACCATATTATTCATTTGCCTAGCAATCACACTTAGAAGGGACTAGTCCCTTTAGAAAGACTGTTCGATGGTAATGATGTGGAAATAAAGGGTAGAGTTTCAAATGGAGATGATGACATAGTGGAGTGCAATATTGGCACACAGGAGGAGCCTAAGTTTGTCAAGTTGTCAAGTAGTTTGACCAAAGAGCAGAGGGTCGAATATACCAAGTTGTTAAGGGAATTTTCTGATCTGTTTGCATGGACCTATGAAGACCTCAAGACATATGACACATCTGTCATTGAACACAAAATCCCACTGAAGGAAGAGGCTAAGCCATTCAGCCAGAAGCTAAGACAGATAAATCCCATGTGTTTCCTATCATGGAGAGAGAAGTGAAGAAGTTTTTAGATGCCCAAATCATCATCCCCTTGAGATATTCTGAGTGGGTGGCCAATTTGGTTCCTGTGAGGAAGAAAAGTGGAGAAATCAGGCTCTGTGTCGATTTCAAGAACTTGAACAGGTGCTCAAAGAAAGACAACTATCCTTTGCCCAACATGGAACACATATTGCAGAGGGTAACTGGTGCATCTAGGATATCCATGATTGGCGATTTTTCTGGCTATAATCAGATATCAGTCATGCCTGAGGACAGAGAAAAAATAGCCTTCACTAATCCTTGGGGCACATTCATGTATGATAAAATGCCTTTTGGATTAATGAATGCAGGAGCAACATTTCAGTGAGCCATGGACATAGCCTTCATCGGGGAGAAAGATCAGTTTGCGGTGATCTATCTGGATGACATCAAAGTCTTCTCCAGGTCTAATATAGAGAAATACTATCACTTGAGGAAATTTTTCTTGAAGTGTCGGAGGTTTGGCCTATCCTTGAATCCCAAGAAATCTTTATTTTCTATGGAGGGGAAGATGTTAGGCCATATAGTATCAGTAGAGGGAGTGAGAATTGATCCCAGCAGGGTAGAGGCAATTCAAACCTTGTCACTTCCTAGGTCTAGAAAGGAAATTCAGGATTTTTTAGGGAAGATTAACTTTATGAGGAGTTTTGTCTCAAATTTTGCCAAGGTAGTGAAACACATCACAACCACGCTCAGAAAGGGAAATGAAGTAAAATGGACTGTTGAACCTAGGGAATCTTTTGTCCAAATAAAGAAGGCATTGATTGAGGCACCTGTGCTGATCAGTCCTATTTATTCCAAGGATTTCCTAATTTTTTCTTTTGCTTCTTTTGATACAGTAGCAGCGGTCTTATTGCATAAAAATGGGGAAGGGTGAGAGCAACCCATTTCCTTCTTCAGCAAGGCATTAAGAGATGCAGAAATCAGGTACGAGATCATGGAGAAGCAATCTTATGCCTTGGTGAAATCTCTCAAATCCTTGAGAGTCTATGTCTTACACTCAAGAGTTACTGCATACGTTCCTTCAGCCTCTGTGAAGGACATCCTTATACATACTGACATAGATGGGAGAAGAGGTAAATGGATTGCCAAGATACTAGAGTTTGACCTAGAGATAAATCCCACCAAGTTGGTAAAAGGGAAAGGTTTATCCAAGCTGCTGGTTGAATCCAATTGCAAGGCCTTGGCGGTTAGATTCATCAACACTTGCTTAGGAAATCAACAATCTGAGTCACCTAGCAAAATCTCTCAGGGTGGCTTATCACTAGAAGAATGCACCTGGTACAGAGACATTTTTTACTTTCTGAAAGATTTTAAGCCTCCCGATGGAATGGGAAAAATCAAGACAAGATCTTTAAAGTTTAAGGAGGTTAGATATTTCCTTATTGACCAAGTATTTCACTGGAGAGATCCTCTAGGGGTGTTTCTAAGGTGTTTGGATCCACAAGAAGCCCAGAAAGTTACAATTGATTTCCACAGCTTCCTTTGTGGGAGGCATCATTTCTGGAAGACCACATCCCACAAAATTCTTAGGGATGGGTACTACTGGCCCACCTTATTCATTGATGTCTGCAGAGAGGTCAGAGCTTGCATCAAATGCCAAAGGTTCTCAGGAAAGCAGCAGCTCAAATCTCTACCACTAAAGCCTATAGTAGCTTCAACACCCTTTCAACAATGGGGGTTGGACTTCATTGGGGAAATTCATCCTCCTACAAGTGGCCAGCATAGATGGATCCTGACTGCAACAGACTATTTCACCAAGTGGATAGAAGTTTCCCCCACTAGGAGTTGTTCACGCAAGGTAATTATCAGCTTCTTGGAGGATATCATAGCCAGATTTAGTTGTCCCAGTAGAATTGTCACTGATAATGATCTCCTTTCAAGTCTGAGCCTCTGGTTAAGTTCTGTGAGCAGTTCAAAATTTCACTAATTCACTCCACTCCCTATTATCCTCAAGGAAATGGACTGGAAGAATCTTCCAATAAAATTCTAATCAAACTCATTAAAAGGTTATTGGAAGACAATAAGAGGGCCTGGGATTCAAAGCTCAAGTTTTCTCTATGGGCCGATTGAGTGACAACAAAGAAGTCCCTGGGCACCTCACCTTTTCAACTTGTTTATGGGACAGAGGTTGTTTTTCCCATTCAACTCGCTTTACCTGTAGAGAAATTCTTTCAAGATCATGGAAGAGAGCCAAAACATATGGTCAGAAGAATTCATCAAGTGGTGGAACTGAAACAGACTGGGGAGAAGGTAATGGACTTAGCTCACAGTCATCATCACAAGATCAAGCAGGATTTTGACAGGAAGTTCAGGAAGGAGGAATTTGAGCTGGGAGATTTGGTGCTTAAGTGGGATGCACCCAAGCAGGATAGGGTAAAACAAAGCAAGGTTTATGCCCTCTAGATCGGGCCCTTAAAAATCTCTGAAGTATTCCTAAATAACACGTACAGGTTGCAGGATTTGGAGGGTGAAGAAGTCTTTAGTGGCCCAATAAATGGGAATTTCCTGAAGAAATGTTTTTTTTTAGCTTTAGACGGATCCTTTGTTTTTGTAAATATTGTATTTATTGTTTTTCTGTTTATTTTCGACTTAATAAAGGACTCCATAACTCAACAGAAGGAAACTGGAACTGTAGAAGGAGTTCTTAGAGAATCATAAGGATGACTCCATCCCCCATGGAGCCTAATGTTAGCGCCAATTCTCACAAAGTCATGAGCATCAGGCACAGCACACAGAAGAAGTCCATTTCAGGCCTAAAATCAAGCGATCGGGCTTTTTGTTTTCAGCAACAAGGATCTGTGGATGGAGTAGATTGATGGTCATCAGGTAGGTTTGAGTAGAAGAGTTTCACGAGGTCTGGTGCATGAGCTCATCTCTTATGGCCAAAATCACAAAATGATGAGCCATTTCGACATTTCGACTACCGGGATGTCAAGAGACAAAGGGTCGCTCCTCCATTGCATCGGGAATCACCAAAATGAAAAATGAAAAATGCCCGGGAGACATTTCGTCTACTGAGATGTCAAGAGACAAAGGGATCATATCTCCACTGCATCGGGAAACCCTGAGACTCAAAACGTTAAATGTAAAAGTGCTCGAGAGCCATTTCGGCATTTGGGATACCAAGACTTCAAGGGACAAAGGGTTGTTCTCTTCCACTACATCGGGAATCCCCAAAACCCAAAACGCGAAATGTAAAAGCGTCAGGGATCCATTTCGAAATTTCGGCTACCGGGACTTCAAGGGACAAAGGGATCACCCCTCCACTACATCAGGAATCCCCTAAACCCAAAACGTGAAATGTAAAAGCTGCCCAGGAGCCATTTCGACATTTTGGCTACTGGGAAGTCAAGAGACAAAGGGCCACTCCTCCACTGCATCAGGAATCACCAAAACCCGAAGCACGAAATGTAAAATATGCCCAGGAGACATTTTGGCATTTCAACTACTGGGACATCAAAGAAAAAAGGAGTATCTCCTCCATTGCATTGAGAATTCCCGAAACCAAAAGCGCGAAATGTAAAATCCACCCAGAAGCCTTTCGGTATTTCGGCTACCGGGATGTCAAGAGAACAAAGGGTTGCTTTTTGTGTTTTCAGTCTCAGCCACCCTCCATGGAAGAAGAAGTTAATGAATATTGAGCAGGTGGTTGAGACCTTATCTCAACTCATAAATGGAGGGCGTGAAAAAGACCTTGAGAAATCAGCCCGTGGTACCCTTATATGCAGGTCCCCCTGCAAGAGCCATGATGAGTTAAGATGGCGTCTGACGAAAGAGTTCCTTCTAGATCTGACTGAGGATCCTGCACATGCTAATTTGGACTTTAATGTCTCAACTACCTTCCCGCTTTGAAGGTGGAAAATTTCCCTAAGTATATATACTCATTTTTTGTATTTTTGTAGGGATCAATGGTAGAGCAGAGCTCCCGACTGTAAAGATTTAACAAATCCTCTGGTTCTCTGGTTATAAAATGATATTTTGATATTTCTTGTTTAATGGCAGCCATACTCCTCCTTTCCTTGTTCCTCTAAATATGGAAGCCCGAGTATGTATGATCTAGTCGGGTGTTGCTGTAACTATATGATGCATGTTTCATTGTTTTATTTCTCCAACGTTTCAGGTTTACTTTGAAGTTTCTTCGGTCTGAGAGGATCTCATATTTGATACTTTTCCCCTTTATTTCCCTCTACTTACTCACCACTATGCAAAATTTACTAGCTTAAGTTAAATCAAGACCTCACATGTCCTTGTTGTTCCAACGCAGTTTTCTGAGTGAGCGATATTGTTCTGAGTTTACTTCCATTCGATCACCCCCATTTTTAACAAATAGTGACATAAACTGATGGGCCTCAGGCTTACTCCTGCGGCAATCCAGTAGTGACTTATGACGCCAACACCAATGATAACACTAACAGATAACACCATTCGAGAAAGTGTTCAAGTTCTGCAGTCTTATAGTTTCAGTCTATTTCATTATTCAGTAGAAGATATTTTTCTCTGGATATTTGTGTTATTCTTCATATCTCTATGTTTATTGTATTAATTATGTTAATCAATTCATTCCACTCCTAAATAAAGAACAGTGGTATCAGAGTGGTTTGCTCTTCATTTGTTTTTCTTTGTGCATGTCCCTGAAAAGATCTGAGTACAATAAGTTTGGATTCAAACCAATTGATCCATTACAAGATTGGTCATGTCAAGCCCGACAACAACCCATGGGAGATGAAAATAAATATGATGGAGCAAGAGATCCTATTAAAATGTTTCTCGAGGAAGCCCTCGCACGACAAAGGAACAAAATAATGGAAAAATTTATGCAGATCCTTTGATGACTGCCCACAAGAGAAGCATCTTCATCAAGCGGCCATGCAACCCCCTTCAAGGTACACGTAAATTTTTAAATTCCATTATTTGAAGGACTAAAAGTTGAAGATTTTGTAGATAAATGGTTGAATCTACTCGAAGGGTATTTTTCGGTCCACAATTTTTCTGATAGGGAAAATATCACTTTTTCACTCCTCAAGGTCATTCCCCATGTTAACGAATGGTGGGATACTTTCTCTAAACAAAGGGTCATGGAGGAATATGCAATGTTTGTTTTGTCTCCTACATGGGATTCCTTTCGGGACACCATTAAAGAACAATACTACCCTGTTGGAAGCTACAAGGACTAGTACACCAGATGGACCACCCTACGTCAAGAAAGAGACCAAACAGTACCAAATTTCACCAATATGTTCCATACCCTACACACCAAATTGGGTATCAAAGACTTTGAGCATCATATGATGCTCAAATTCCGTGGCTTTTGCATAGATACATTCAAACAAAATTGGAGTTTATGGACATCACCTCATTGGGCACAGCTTATAGATACACTATCAATATTTTTCTGAAATTTAAGAAGAAAAGGTGAGAGTTTGGATCTAAAAACCTCTCACAGCTGAAGCAAGGCAAAGACAACCCAACCCACATAGAAAGGGACCAATTTGATATGGTCACCCTTAGGACAACCAGTCCAAGCTGCAACACAAGAATGGAAATGAGAAGATGAAGAAGGACACGGGAAAATGATGTGAGTACCATAAAATCCCTTGGCACAACACCGAAGAATGTTGCTCCAAGCAGTCGCTCATGAACGAACTAAATGCTTATGATTCAGAGGTCAATTTGGATTCTGAATCAAATATTGAAGGAAGGAAGAATATTATCATCGTTGAACCCAGTGCCACTTTCGCTACCACCAAATTCCATCCAAGTGAACCAGGAGAAGTAGAGGAAGGGGAACACATATTTCACTCATAGATGTGGATAAAGGGGGCTCCACTTCATTTCATTGTCGATAGCAGTAGTCATAAGAACTTGATTTCAGCAAAGGTCATCAAGCGGTTGGACCTACCAATGACACATCACCCACAACCCTGGACCATTGGTTGGCTTCGCCAAGGAAGAGATCTTTGTGTCAGCCAACAGTGTCGTCTACCGTATGACATCAAGCCTTTCAAAGATGAGTTACTATGTGATATTTCTCCCCTTGAATTTTTCAATGTTCTTTTAGGACAAACATATTTGTGGAAGTGACATGTTGTGTATGAGTCTAGACCCCGCAGTGTTATTATTCTTTTGGGTAGACAATTGTACAGGATACTAGAGGTAGCATCGCCTACTGTTATTTCTTTAATATTTGCTAAGAAATGCAGTAAGGTCATCTCACAGACTGGGAAGTTCATATTCTTTGTGATCCATTCTCACAGTAAGAAGAAGGTATCTTCCACATCCATGGCCTCTACACAGATCCTCTCTTTGCAGCAGAAGCAAGTGGATGGGTTCGTGGAAGAATATAGAGACATATTCTTCTCACATATAGGGGTATAGACACACTACCAATTCAAGCATCCAATTGATATGACCTCCGATGCACCTCTACCTAATGGACCAGTCTATCGTCACTCGTTGATGAAAAATGACAAAATAAATCATTAGATTCAAGAGCTTCTGCAAAAGGGGCACATCAGACCCATCTCCTCCTCCTGTGAAAGCCCGATTATTCTAGTGCAAAATATGGATGGGACTTGGTGACTCTGCATTGATTACAAATCCTTAAAAAAAATCATAGTCAGGAACCGGTACCCCATTCCCAGGATTGATGACCTTCTTGACCAACTCAAGGGGGAAAAGTTCTTCAACAATATTAACCTAAAGTATGGCTACCACTAGGTTCCCATCAAACCAACTGATGTATGGAAGACAAACTTCAAATATAAAGAAGGTCTCTTCAAATGGCTAGTCATGCCCTTTGGCTTACAAAATGCACCAACCACTTTCATGAGGTTGATGGATGATTTAATGAGACCCTTCACCAACTCCTTTGGGGTGGTATATTTTTATGACATCCTTATCTTCAACGGAGAGTGGGAGAAGCACATGCAGAATATTCAATAGGTTTTTAGGACTCTGCGGCCACACAAGACTTGGAAAAATGAAATTTTGGCATGAACAGGTTCCAATACTTGCAATACATTGTTGATGAGCATGGGGTACATGTTGATCTAGATAAGATCCAATTCATCTGTAACTGGCCAACCTCTACCACATTGAACGAGATTCAGATATTCTTGGGACTATCTAACTTCTACCAATAGTTCATGATGGGATTCTCCCATATTGCATGGGCCCTCAACCAGGTGACCAAGGGTGGTGGCAGGTCCAAGTTCATGTGGAGGAAGGAACAACAATGATCATTCGATGATCTGAAGCATCACTTGTGCTCATTTCTAGAACTCTCCTTTCCCAATCTACAACAACCATTTGAGATTGAGATTAATGCATCTGACTATGTTGTGGGTGCAGTTCTCACTCAACATGGTCATCCGGTGGCATACCATAGTGAGACACTCTCAGATACTATCTGGAAATAACCCACCTATGACAAGGAAATGTTGGTTGTGGAGCCTGATTATCTTCCTGATTTAGAGGTCTTTTACTTTCAGTCGTTTTTATACCCCATGAAGTATTTACACCCCAGAATTATGTACACTCTTCCACATGGGGGAGTGAAAAGGGGGGGTACCCCCTCTAAGGGGTCCGGAGGGGGCTATCCCCCCGGTTGGGGGGTCTGGGGGCAAGCAGGCCCCCAGCAGGGATTTCGGGGAAAAACCCTTGAAGGAAAAATTTCCTTGTAAATGTATATTGTAATTTCATTGTAAATCTAAACCATTCATTATAAGGTCGTA
>ML851993.1:14643-30157 GCA_009831015.1 Picea engelmannii
ACGTTCTTGTAAACGTAATAATACTTTGCATTTCCCGTTATCGAGAAAGAGGGGCGGCTTGTATTGGTGAAGCACTCGACCTAGGGTTCGGATTAATCGAAGCCGTACTTAAGGCTGAAGATTCTGAAGTTTATAGTTATGGCGACGAGAAGATGAGGCTGGTACAATTGGACGTAGTGGAACACATTGTTGGAATGGTGGAACTTGCTCTTGCGGGCTTCGAATTCAAACCATCTCACATTCGATCCGGTTTAATTATTACAGCGGAATTTCTTCAAACCGGTCGTAGAAAGATGCGTACAAAGGAGATTGAAGTTTTTGCAGATTTTCTTCGACATGATACTGCCATGAAATACGGCACAAATGTTGGGCAGTTACTTCAGGACATTATATCGATGGCTACTTCTCGCAACTCTCCAGTGCATTGAGAGCACTCCTCAACTTGTTCATAATTTTTTTTATATGTAAAATTACTACATGATTTTTTAAACAATATTCGTCTTAATTATTTTAATTTTCGTTGGAGTGGGATAACTAGCCAGCAATCGCCAGTAATCTTAGCCAGCAAAGTTCCGTTCCGTTTTTCATACCAAATTTTCAGGGGTAGTCTGAGTTTCCCATAAATCAAAAGACATAAATTTACATAAATTTTCAGAGGTAATCTGAGTTTGGCATAGATGTAATTTTTCATTGGTAAATTAGTTAAAATTTCTATGTACATCAATATAGATATTATGTATATCAATATAGATATTGATGAATTTTGTATTGAATTTATGTAACAATACTTGGTAATTTGTAATTCAAATGAAATTTATTCCACCTTGGATTTATATCTGTTGCAATTGTAAATTAGAGTTTATAGTTTCAGTTGCAATGCAATAATTGTTTATCGTAAATTATTTTGGGGTAATCCCTGCGTTCTTGATTTCTATTTTGAGATTTCATTTTGTTTTTTTTTCGCCAAACGAGGTCAGCAGTGAGAAGAGGCCTTGGACCTTCTCGTCTTCCCTTGCCCAGCGAATGGTTATGAGTTCTCTGCGTCTTAACTCACTGGCCAACAAGCTATCAGTACTCTACGTTTTTGGGAAACCATAACCCTGCGTCTCATCCACTTGCCAAACGAAGTGATTGTTCTCTGCATTGAATCTTCGTGCTAGAATTAAGCTGAAGCTATAGAAGCCATGAAACCGTATCTGGAAGGAGAATTGATTGTTCTCTGCATCGTTTTTAACGCTAGAATTAAACTAGAGTTAGGCAACCACGAATTCGTTCCTGGAAGGTGCTTGACTATCTCCGTGTTTTTCTTCTCCATGCCCAATTTCCCCCAGCTCTAAAAAATAATTTACCCTCGATTTTGTTTCAGCGAACTTGCCTCGAGTTGCCCTCAGCGAATCTATACTGTTAGCTCAGCGATTTTCTGCCCTTCTCTGTGTCCCTCCCCTACTCCCTTATACTCAATGAGTTTCTTCACCTTTACACAACGAGTTCTTCACATTTTACCCAACGATTTTAGGAAATCTTTATCTGAATTTACCCATAAAAATTGTGTAAACTTGACCGACGTTTTAAGCTAGACCGTACTCAACGAATTGTTGATCTTACTCCGCGTTTGTCAGGGAACCAAGCGTTCACTTACACTCGCCAAGCGTTCGCCAGGAATACACTCTACGAGTTGGGTTGTTGAGTTTCCTTACTTTGTCCTTGTCGTTGACTTGGGCAATGGGAGAGACAAGGATCAAGCCTTGAGTTCTCCTTGTTGGGAAGGGGTTGGGTCCCTCTTTTATTTTAAAAACTTATTAAGTGGGGATGAATCTTTTGTCTCTTTTGCATTTTGAGTTTTCAATCTAAAACCCAACTTAGGTGGGAGGTGTAGGTAATTGTATTACCCCGATATTCACTCAAGCCATGTCAATGTCGCACTCCCACTCGTCTTGTTCCCTTACTCATCCCCAAGCCCTAATTGATTGTTGTTTGCACTTAGTAATTTAGCCATGTTGTTTAGCTTATTGTATGGGTAAATTTATTGTGATGCGAATATTTGAGATGTCACCTCCCTTTTCTTTTAGCACCTAGGGTTGTAATTAAATCATTGAACACTTGTGCAAATAGGTTAATTGTAACATCCCGCTCTGGCGCACTGAGAAAACTTATTCTTTGAGGACACTTGCTCGCAAGTGATCTCGACTTTTATGATGTTAAACCATTTATACTTGATTATGATGCGATTGATAGACGACATGATGTTCTACTATTTGATGTAGACAGGTGCTATTGACTCAGTTTTATTGAGAGTGCAGGGTTTTGGACCTTGAGGATGCAGAGGCATCGATAGAACCCCCTTGGACTCTGGATTGAGTCAGGGAGTGTGCTATTTGGGTTGATTTATTTACTCTGATATTTCATTGATTTGATGATTTGATGTTGACATGTTCCAGAGAGGTTGAGGGAGAGGGGTGGACAGCAGCCCTGCCACTGCCTACTAGCACTCCTGTCGTGGCTCGAACTGTAGGTTAACGATTACCTAGTTTGAGAGGATCCACGATGCCGTGAGGGCAGACTGCGGTAGTCGCTCACGATGATTCTAAGGGGCGCGCAATAAGGCGGGGGCCAAAGGGGCCACACACGATTTTGAGAGAGGTTGAGGGAGACAGGTCGACAACAGCCCTGCCACCGCCTACTAGCACTCCCATCGTGGCTCAAACTGTAGGTTAATGATTACCTAGTTCGAGAGGATCCACGATGCCGTGAGAAAAGACTGCGGCAGTCGCTCACGATGATTTTAAGGGGCGCGCAATAAGGCGGGGGGTTATTCCTTAGAACCCTTAGTCTCCCACAAGTTCACCTGGCGCGGAGTGTTGACTCCAGGGGTTATAGATGTCTACCAATCAATCCAGTTGGCGAGTGGCACCCTTGGAGCACGTGGTGCATCCTGAAGGGCACGTTGCACAAAAGAAACACAAGAAGCGAGTGACACCCTTGGAGCACGTGGTTCATCGTGAAGGGCATGTTGCGCAAAGGAAATGAACGAGGCGAGTGGCACCCTTGGAGCATGTGGTGCGTTCTGAATGGCACGTCGCATTGAGGTGGATGAAGGAAACAAACCTAAATAGCCCTAAGACAATAACGCCTTAATAAAATTCTTAAAACGACACCCCTAAACAGTTGTAGTCCAGTTCAAAATCTAAACCTAAGTAAAAAAAAAAACTTCTCTAAGTTAAAAATTTCATTTAACCTTAAGGAAAAAGACCCTAACTCTAACTCTAAAAAGAGCCTAACCCTTATTCTAAATGAAATAGCTCCTAGGATTCTTGACCTAATTCTATACCCAAATATCATTATTAATAGCAATTAACCCTAATAATCATTAAAATAATTAAGCAAAACATCATTATGAGATTTTAGGCTAGAGTTCGCACCTCAATGCAGTGACACTTGTGAGACACTTGGGGGATGAGTGACACTTGTGAGACAAAGAATTTTTGAGGGTTTTTCATTAAAACTTAAATTAAATATGATTTAGGGAAAGGGGGCTTAAAATACTCGATAAAAGAAAGGGGGGTGGAGGGAAAAGGGGGATGGGCTATTAGGTATTGTTATGCTGCCGAAATTGTAAATGCGACCGATTGCTTGTGAGGAGTTGGGACTTTCTCAGCTGGGATTAGAGTGGTAGCTCAGCCTTGGAGGCGGACTTGGAAGCTAGGTATACTATCTGGACTGTGTGTGGCCCCTTTGCGGCTTGGGGGGCTGAGGGGGAAGCAGAGTACCCCTAGCGTTTGGTTGGGAGGTACTGGTGTAGTCTCTACGGTCGGCAAGCGGGAGCGGCACGAAGCAGGAGCAACGTGGAGCGCACGGACGTCATCAAACGGGCGATAAGGCAAGGTACGCTCCTCTAGTTTGTAGGGTAGAATGGTTATTGTGTAAATGGATTTGATGTTAGACTGATAGAAACCCTCCCTGGCCCTTGTAGCTGCATTCACCTTGCTCTTCATTGTTATTTTCTCCTCCCTTTTTTTTTTACATTGGCCTCTTCTCATGTATAAAGGGATAACCTAGCTTGTCTCGATATGTTGGTTGGATTACCTTACTTCTGAATCTGAATTGTGTCACTAATAGAACCTTTACTTCTGCGGTGATTTTCGGCTTTAGTGAAAGTCAAAACCCCTTTTTTTTATTGCCGAGCGTTTTCACATTCCCTAGGCTTTTTTTTAATTGCCGGGGCGTTTTTACATTGCCCTGGGCGTTTTTATATTGCTGGGGCGTTTTTACCTTGCCGTGGGCGTTTCTACCTTTCTGTGGGTGCTTTTACATTTTGCTGTGGGCGTTATAACTTCTGTGGGCATTAAAATCACAGTGGGTGTTTTAACCACTCAGCCATGGCGTTTTTACCTTGTCGTGGGAATTTCTACCTTTTGTGGGTGTTTTGCATTTTACTGTGGGTGTTTATAACTTCGGTGGGAGTTTATAACGGTACGGGCATCTCGTTTTTGGTATGGGCGTTTTTATATAGATGTCTCGGCAAATCACTTTGGTAAAATCGTTTTGGCAATCGTTTTGTAAAATCGTTCTCGGAATGAATCTGCATATAAAGCATTTGCAAAAAGAGCATATAAACTTTCCCATATTGTCCCATCCGGCTCAAACAGGCAATGTCTTTTCACATGAAGAGGTGGGACTATTCCTATCCCCGGTAATAAATAGCTGTAGGAAGAGCTTGATATCGCGTTGAACCCACGCCTTCCTCACCTTTTACTTTTATATCATTTTATATTCTATTTTCTTGCTCATATAAAAGGAAAAATAAGAGTCTTGGAAGGTCATTGTGTGATCAAGAGACGACCGAGGTGCATGAGAGGTATCTCCTGAGATATCAAACTGTGGCGCTGGTTATCAATGAATTTTCTTGAATTCATCCAATTTCTGCTCATTAGAATGCCTGTTGGAACTGCGATTATGGGTTCTGAGAAAAGTAAATTACCCAACCTAAACCATAATTGTTTGTACTCTGCGTCCTGCCTTTTTTCCATTGATTGATCAGTACCGTTTGCTTATAACCAGAACCATCACTCCTTCTTCTGCGCACCAGATGCTCGAACCATCTCTCAGCCGCTCCTTTAGAAGCCTTGTTAGGATAAGAGAAGAGATATTATCTCTTTGTTTTTAGATGAATCTTCAGATTTAAGAGTTTTACATTTTGACTGTAATTATGATATAGATCATAAGCTATTAAGAAATTGTGATTAAACCCTTTTTTTATAGGTATAAAATAAAGTTAATTTTTATTATCAATAAATAAAATTGTGAAATAATTATTCATAAAACAATAGTAGTTAAGAATAAAAATGCAAAGGAAATTTGATTACTTATATGGAATAACACAAGATTGATTTCTCTTAGAATGCATCCTATTAACATGACTTATATTTAAGGATGTAGGTTATTATAAATGTCTTATTAAAAATGTTTATTTTTCAATTGTTTTTATCCTATCTTAAATTTAGTACATAATATTGATTGGTCCACGATTAATAATTGCTTTTATTTTATCTTAATTGATTGTTTTTAATACCTTATTTTAAAGTCGATTGTTTTTATCCTATCTTAATTGTGTTGTAACAATAATTTACATTGTCATGGGAAGGGTAATGTCCTGAAAATTATTATTTCTGAATTTGTAAGAGTAATGTTTTCCCGTATAATGTAGAGGGTAAGGTTAGTGTTAGAAATCATACGCAAAGTATGTCACTATTATTCTATCTGAAATGTTATGTTAATGAAAGGTAATTTTGATGGAATGTCATGAATCGCAATGTAATGAATTGTAAGTGAAGTGCTAATGTAATGTACTAGGATGTATTGAAATGAAATGGAGTGTTAATGTAAGGTAATGCATTGTAATGTAACATTAAGGTAAAGAGGCATAATGTTTTATGTAAGGAAAGATGATTGTGATTATTGCAAGCCATTTTGATATAAAAGGTATTATGGGCATCATTTCATGGCGATGCTATTATCATTTTCACTGTTAGCGATAACATACAGTTGTAATGCCTTTGAACTAAGTAAAATTGAGATTTTATGACTTAATAAATGGGGGATTGAGAGTAATTGGATTTACCTTATGCTAAAGGCACTCGTTGGTTAATGAAGTTTAAATGGAGTAACTGGTCTGTAATCAATCATAGTTGATTCGTACACCATCCCTTGTCGTATTTGGTCGGTTGTTATCTGAGTCCTTTTGCCTCGCGCCTCTCGCAGAGGACGTGGTTGCTCATTTACTTATTGTTGTACTTGGCTGTGGAAATTTCATTGCGTGGTATGCTTGTGTCGGGTGGGATGTAGAAACCTCCATTTTCCTCAGAATAGTCGCCAGCCCTGAGACCTTAAGTGGTTAAAATCGATGGGAACTTGGGCTTGAGCATTGATTATGTGTCTTGGAGGTCCTAACCATTGCAGGGTAGGACGAGCGAGCAGTTAGTCTTACTTATTGTCATTTGATCGTCGTTACAAACATGTTGTTACGGTTGTACATCGTATGTCATCTTGTAGTGTTCGTCTTGGTTGCGTCTTGTTCGTAGTCACGTTACTAGTTTCTGCCTGAGCAGTCGGCCAGGAGCCTATCTGACCTTCTCTCTCTCTGGAGCAGAGAACTAATATTAAACGCCCTGCTTTCCTGTGTAGACATAGTAAGATCTACTACTATGGATCCTTCCCTCTATGTTTGTACTATGCGTAACCCAGTATGTCGTTAAATGTTTGCGTGGTTCACCTTGTGTTTATGGTCGTTTATTGCATGCAGTTACTTGTCGCGCATCCTTGTCGTTTTTTTATGTTCATCATGGTTGCGTCTTATTCATCGCCGGGTGGCAATGTAGAGTCGAATGCGTTGATTGTTTCCTTGTACACGTGCGCACACACTTTTTAAACACACACACACAAAAAAAATTTGCACTAGTTACTAGAGTTGGGTCGTCGTAACGAGGAGATCGTTACATTAATGCATATATGTTAAACAATGATACATATTAGGAATTTCTCTCATGCTCTTGTGGTTCTCCTTTACCCTTTTGTATAGTTGATTATTTAGTATTAATGCATGTAAACTTAATGCGTCTTTGGATTAATGTTAAAGAATGAAGGATGGAGTGATTAGATCTCATGTTCCATGCATTATGTGTTGATGTATGATATGCTATCACCATGAACCTGTGTCGACTTTATTATTGATTGAGTTGTTGTTAGTCTTCTTGCGCGAATGAAATTAATGTGATGGATGATTGATTTTATGCTTGGTTAATGGTTAGATTGCATGGCTCTTGGACTATCGCTGACACATAATTGTTTATTCTTTTAATTACCCATGCGTGTTGCAAAATGATGATGCATGATTAGATTAGGAATAAAATGTAATTGGACGTCTTAATTTTAGCTGTCATGTGTTTGTTTAGAGTGGTTACCCTCACGAACAACAAATAGTAATGTTGATGTATGATTGAAGGATGATGATTTCCTTTGCGAAATTAAATTATAATCGACTCATATAGATAATCACTCTTGCATCTTGGATTAATGTGATTTTTGATGAGTTATGCTAATGTTTACCCGGGCGCCACGTTAATTGTGAATTAGGATTGATGAATTGAGGAATTTGATGATCATAGATGTTGTTGACTTAGCTAGATGGTTGGGATTGATTATGTTAATGTAATGTAGACACCTCCTTGTTCCTCAGAATAGTCGCCAACCCTAATGATGTTGGGTTGTTGTTAATTAATGTGTTAATTCTTTGATATGCTTGGCGTGGTTCATGATGATGATGTGTTGGCATTGTGTTGAATTAATTATTAATGCATTAATATTTTTTTGTTTCTACAAGTGAATGATGTGTTGATGATATTGTTAATTAAGTGTAATGTGTTTTTTAACACAAAAAAAAATCGGTTTTATGACACTTGTTGTTGTAACAATGGGATGTTACATATTGTATTAGAGCTGGCTCGATTCAAAAATAGGTTTAATTGTAACATCCCGCTCTGGCGCATTGAGAAAACTTATTCTTTGAGGACACTTGCTCGCAAGTGATCTGGACTTTTATGATGTTAAACCATTTATACTTGATTATGATGTGATTGATAGACGACATGATGTTTTACTATTTAATGTAGACAGGTGTTATTGACTCAGTTTTATTGAGTGTGCAGGGTTTTGGACCTTGAGGATGCAGAGGCATCGGTAGAACCCCCTTGGACTCCGGATTGAGTCAGAGAGTGTGTTATTTGGGTTGATTTATTTACTATGATATTTCATTGATTTGATGATTTGATGTTGACATGTTCTGACACGATTTTCGATGATGCAGGATGACGATAGCTTGCCGACCAAACTCACATATGGAGTAAAGGGGCCACACACGATTTCCAGAGAGGTTGAGGGAGAGGGGTGGACAACAGCCCTGCCATCGCCTACTAGCACTCCCACCGTGGCTCGAACTGTAGGTTAATGATTACCTAGTTCGAGAGGATCCACGATGCCGTGAGGGCAGACTGCGATAGTCGCTCACGATGATTCTAAAGGGGGTGCAATAAGGCAGGGGCCTTAATCCTTAGAACCCTTAGTATCCCACAAGTTCACCTGGCGCGGAGTGTTGACTCCAGGGGTTATAGATGTCTACCAATAAGTCCAGTTGGCGAGTGGCACCCTTGGAGCACGTGGTGCATCCTGAAGGGCACGTCGCACAAAAGAAACACAAGAAGTGAGTGGCACCCTTGGAGCACGTGGTGCATCCTAAAGGGCACGTCGTGCAAAGAAAACGAACGAGGCGAGTGGCACCCTTGGAGCATGTGGTGCGTTATGAAGGGCACGTCGCATTGAGGTGGATGAAGGAAACAAACCTAAATAGCCCTAAGACAATAACGCCTTAATAAAATTCTTAAAACGACACCCCTAAACAATTGTAGTCCAGTTCAAAATCTAAACCTAAGTAAAACAAAAACTTCTCTAAGTTAAAAATTTCGTTTAACCTTAAGGAAAAATACCCTAACTCTAACTCTAAAAAGAGCCTAACCCTAATTCTAAATGAAATAGCTCCTATGAATCTTGAAGTATTTCTATACCCAAATATCATTATTAATAGCAATTAACCCTAATAACCATTAAAATAATTAAGCAAAACATCATTATGAGATTTTAGGCTAGAGTTCGCACCTCAATGCAGTGCAAGGAGAATACAATTTTTAGAACGTACTTGAGCTCTAGTTCTTGGATTTATTAACGTTAACTTCATCCAGCTACAATCAATATATCAACGGATACAAGATTTCATAATCTTTTTCAACCATTTAACTTTTAATGAACTCATAACCTTTATTCAAATTGAAACATAACTTTCTTAAAAATAAAAAAATATACATAAATATAGTTTTAGTTAACTCAGACAATAAATTTCATTGAAGGCCTCTCCTTCTTTAAACACGATCTTCAATGAGAGTTCATTAACATATTGAAAGCATAACCCCCTTATGAACGCAATAGTTTTTCAAAAATTAAACTAATTCATAAATAAACGAATATCGAAAGCCATAGTTTTGATTGACAGAACGCATAACCTTTAGTGAAAAAATTGAATGCTTAAGGGACTAAACTATTTTCTATAAAACTCATACATAACCTCAGACAAAACTAATAGTAATAAAATTATTTGACGAGCGAGAGTATTAAAGTATGAATTTAAAAATAAAATGAAAAGATGCATGAGCGCATTTACCTTTTTGTTTTTTTAAAAAAAATAAAATAAAATAAAATTGGGAGAAACGTGGGGGATGAGTGACACTTGTGAGACAAAGAATTTTTGAGGTTTTTTTATTAAAACTTAAATTAAATATGATTTCGTTCATGGAAGGTGGTTGACACTTGGTTTTTCTGCAACCACGAATTCGTTCCTCGAAGCTGCTTGACTCTCTCCGTGTTTTTCTTCTCCATGGCCAATTTCCCCCATCTCTAAAAAATAATTTACCCTCGATTTTGCTTCAGCGAACTTGCCTCGAGCTTCCCTCAATGAATCTATACTGTTAGCTCAGCAATTTTCTATCCTTCTCTGTGTCCCTCCCCTACTCCCTTATACTCAATGAGTTTCTTCACCTTTACACAACGAGTTCTTCACATTTTACCCAACGATTTTAGGAAATCTTTATCTGAATTTACCCATAAAAATTGTCTAAACTTGACCGACGTTTTAATCTAGACCGTACTCAACGAATTGTTGATCTTACTCCACGTTTGTCAGGGAACCAAGCGTTCACTTACACTCGCCAAGTGTTCGCGAGGAATACACTCTACGAGTTGGGTTGTTGAGTTTCCTTACTTTGTCCTTGTCGTTGACTTGCGTCATGGGAGAGACAAAGATCAAGCCTTGAGTTCTCCTTGTTGGGAAGGGGTTGGGTCCCTCTTTTATTTTAAAAATTTATTAAGTGGGGATGAATCCTTTATCTCTTTTGTCTCTTTTTCATTTTGAGTTTTCAATCTAAAACCCAACTTAGGTGGGAGGTGTAGGTAGTCGTATTACCCCGATATTCACTCAAGCCATGTCAATGTCGCACTCCCACTCGTCTTGTTCCCTTACTCATCCCCAAGCCCTAATTGATTGTCGTTTGCACTTAGTAATTTAGCCATGTTGTTTAGCTTATTGTATGGGTAAATTTATTGTGATGCGAATATTTGAGATGTCACCTCCCTTCTCTTTTAGCACCTAGGGTTGTAATTAAATCATTGAACACTTGTGCAAGTAGGTTTAATTGTAACATCTCGCTCTCGCGCACTGAGAAAACTTATTCTTTGAGGACACTTGCTCGCAAGTGATCTGGAATTTTATGATGTTAAACCATTTATACTTGATTATGATGCGATTGATAGACGCCATGATGTTTTACTATTTGATGCAGACATGTGCTATTGACTTAGTTTTATTGAGTGTGTAGGGTTTTGGACCTTGAGGATGCAGAGGCATCGGTAGAACCCCCTTGGACTTCGGATTGAGTCAGGGAGTGTGCTATTTGGGTTGATTTATTTACTGTGATATTTCATTGATTTGATGATTTTATGTTGACATGTTCTGACACGATTGTAGTGGAATATCTTTCCTTGAATGGAAGATTACAAGTGGAATATCTTTCCTTGAATCATATTGAAGTTTGTAACTTGGCACTAAGTGGATCTTCTAGGGTTTGTAGTGGACAACAATGGATAACACCCTAGTTCTACTGACATATTCTCAACGGAGTCCTTCGTTGACCCAATATGACCCCAAAAATATAGTAGGGACAAGCCTTCTCCCATCTACTCAATCTAAAATTCTAAGCTTTAATTTTTATGTTTGTTTTAGGGTAAATCTAGGGCTTGTTTAGATTACATTCAATTTTTAACCATAAAAAACCCTATACGTTGAGGGTTTTCTTGCATATTTTTGACCTAAAACAATCTCTTGGAAAATCATCATAGTTGGTTTGTATTACGACAATTTTAAGGCTAGACATCTTGGTTTTATTGGCTGTTATATTCTCTTAAATTTTTGGACTTAATAAGTTACTTAAACCCTAGTTTTATCCATTATTTTAGCCCTAGCTTCTATTTGTTTACAATTTGTTTAGGGGGTTGAATTGTATAAAATTTATCACTTGTATTATGCTACAAATTACTCATCTTTTATACAAGTTTAGTAACAACCATAATCAATTTTCAGATTTGTCTTGTTTGGGGATTGTTTTACATTCAATAGCAACTTGATAAAACCCCTTAACTTATCCTTAAAGAACATCAAGCTCAAATCTAGAATTTACCTTGAATAACTACCTAATTCATAACTTTTTAAGTATGCCCCGTTGGTGGTAAATTGGGTAGCTACATAGGATGTGTTAGACCTGATCGTGTCTTGCCTTAAAAGTCCTTGAAGCTACTAGGGAAGCGTCCCTTCTGTAGGATTTATCCTTCACTAAAATAAGAGAGGTTGTTTCCTAGGTGATAGTAGTAAGACTTCTAATGTTTCACTCATTTTGTACCGCATGAAGTCTTTGCACTAGGGTACAAGGTTGCGTGATAACAATAAAAATATAATGACCAATGGAATCTCCACCTAGGTTTAAACCTAGGGCACATCACCAAAGGATTATAACATGTTAAAACTTCATCAAATCATAGGAGAATGCACGATCATCAAAGATACATGTAGTAACCCCCATGCTCTAACTCCAACTTAGGAAAAAGTACATCCACAAGATTATTAACAACATCAAACATATTTTCACCTAGGTGATGCAACAAATGTTATAATATGATGTGATATCACTTAGGGAAAACCCAAAAAGGAAAAATGCACCACCATGACACATATCATCTAAATGCATCAATATCATAAGAGAATGGGACAATATAAATGTCATCCCATGCAATCATCAAATATGTCCCCACCACACATCCAACATAAGAGGACCATGTAGAAGAACCCTATTAGTGACACTAATAACACCCCTCTCAGTGACACTAATAATACAATAGTATCATGCAAAATTCACTGGGCCCCAACAATCATGAGACATCTACCTCCTAACATCATCATCTAACCCCTTGGGGGGCTAGAACCACCATCCAAGAACAAGATGCATAATAGACAAGATAAACATATATACCGAAACCACTTCATAATGAGATAACATGCTCCATAACCATCAATATGCAACCAAGGAGTGATCTAAAAGGAAAGTACATGCGAGAAGACCCCCATTAAACAATCCAATGCCACGAAGATGTATAACCTGAAGTTGGTCCATTGCTCCAAAATACCAACTACAAATCTCCATCAACCTCATGAAAATCACCAAGTGAAACCCATGAAAATCACCAAGTAAAACCCACATTAGTCAATATATTTTTCCAAGAAACCTTGAGGGAAAACCTACTCAATACTTTCCCATGATCCATGGATGGGTGAAACCTTATACAATATGATATGTAACATTCTCTAATTAACTTAATTATCAAAATCATATTAGTCAATATTTGTTTTCTAAGAAAGCTGGGGAAAACCTACTAAATACTTCGTATAATATATGGATGGTAAGAGGGGTAAAATATAGCCCCAAGAAGCATAAGAATTGAACCCTAAGTATCTAAACAAAATAAGATAACCCATAGAATTATTACTCAATATTTTATAAAAACAATTCAGCTTAATAAATATAATAATATCCCCCACTCTTTCCTATAAATAAATTTAACTTTTTTGTTCCATCTCACCATACAAACAATCCAAGTTTAAACAAGTTCTATCTAACAAGTTCTATCTAAATACTTCCCATAATTCATAGATGATAAGAGGGGTAAAATATAGCCCCAAGAAACATAAGAATCTATCCCTAAGTATCTAAACAAATTAAGATAACCCATAAAATTATTACTCAATATTTTATGAAAACACTTCACCTTAATAAATATAATAATATCCCACTCTTCTTATAAATAAATTTAAGTTCCTTGTTCCATCTCACCATACAAACAATCCAAGTTCAAACAAGTTGTATCTAACAAGTTAAAAACAAAACCCTTCAAAATATTTAAAACAAAACGTTTAAAAACAAAACCCTTTCATATATTAAAAAGAAAAAAGTTTAACACAAAGCACACATCAAACGGACAAAATTAATTTAAGTGTCACTTACATTATACTTTATCCTTATATAAGAAACCCTACTCCTCAAAACTATTCATGATACTCGTGCATATTCACCGACTGGAAATAACTCTGCTTGTCGATCTCAAAATGGCTTCAGATGGTGTTCCCGAAGAATATTTGGATGTGATGTTTCAAGAATTCGCTTACGATCCCATTCAACTCCCTTATGCGGAAGACCCTGCTCAGCTGCTCTACAAAACCTATTAAAAACTCAGGTATCAAAACTCCATAGTTGGTTCAAGAACTGAACTAAAATTCTTTGTAGGCAAATATTAGTTTCAAAAACTCAATATAACCTATTAAAAACTTAGGAAATCAAATACAATAAACAACTATTACCGCTTAAATACTTGTTGCAAGGTTTTAGACTTAGGAGCATGGACATGAAATGGATACAACTCCTGTTCCTTTGAAGGATATTGAGGAGGCCACTTGCATGCTTGATGGAGGCGATCCTACTTCATTTAGAGGCCATTTTGCACCTTGAGGAGATTTTAGCACCTATTTTGAGGGTAGATATCTTCAAGAGCAATTATATTTTAATAGAATACCCATAATTCTGTCAGATCAATGCCATTAGATGAAGAATGACCATAGGATTTACGAAATGTAGTTTAATGGAAATTCGAGAAAAAAATGGCACACATATGGTACTTTTAAAATATGTCTCTCCTGAATTTTTTACCACTTGCGGGACACTTTTGGAGGAGGTCATTAAGGATTTTGAGGAGGTTGTTCCACCTTTTAGGATTTTGTTCCACATGTTGAGGAGGATGACTTGCAACTTACTTAATTTGGGATCTTTTGAATAAGTTATTCATGCATCATGGATATTATTGTATAGGTGGCATAACCACCTCATAGTTTATGTATTTTTGACCATATCTCTAGGGTTCATCAAGAGATAAATGCATTCTATATTCTTTTAGGCTAAAATATAGGATAATATTATTTTATAGTGAGAGGCTTGCTAAATATCTTCATATAAGTAGAGAAACACCTCTCATTCATAACTCATTGCTATAATTTGTGGAGAACAATTACTTGTCTACTTTTGTTCTTGGCTAGGGTTTTATGGATGAAATGGCTTCTTGAGTAAGTGGTCTCACTTAATTTGTTGGTTTTTTTTTTATGGATGATTTTAAGTGTATAAGTTGTACTTCTCTAGTAGTGGTGATGCACTTTCCCGGTTTCTTTCTTGAACAAGTTCCTTATTCAAAACCCTTGGAAGATTACCAGTGGAATATCTTTTCCTGAATCATATTGAAGTTTGTAACTTGGCACTAGGTGGATCTTCTAGGGTTTGTAGTGGAAAACAATGGATAACACCCTAGTTCTACTAACATATTCTCAACGGAGTCCTTCGTTGACCCAATATGACCCAAAAAATATAGTAGGGACAAGTCTTCTCCCATCTACTCAATCTAAAATTCTAAGCTTTAATTTTTATGTTTGTTTTAGGGTAATTCTAGGGCTTGTTTAGATTACATTCAATTTTTAACCATAAAAAACCCTATACGTTGAGGGTTTTCTTGCATATTTTTGACCTAAAACAATCTCTTGGAAAATCATCATAATTGGTTTGTATTACAACAATTTTAAGGCTAGACATCTTGGTTTTATTGGCTGTTATATTCTCTTAAATTTTTAAACTTAATAAGTTACTTAAACCCTAGTTTTATCCATTATTTTAGCCCTAGCTTCTATTTGTTTACAATTTGTTTAGGGGGTTGAATTGTATAAAATTTATCACTTGTATTATGCTACAACTTACTCATCTTTTATACAAGTTTA
>ML851995.1:0-18718 GCA_009831015.1 Picea engelmannii
AGCTTCAGAAAAAGACAACTACCTAGTCCCACTAATGGAGAAACTCTTGTAGACTGTGTCTGGCTCTGAAATTTTCTCCTTACTAGATGGTTTCTCAGGGTACAACCAGGTTCTAGTTTCAGTAGAAGACCGCTTGAAAACTACCTTCCGAACCAAGTGGGGAACCTTCACTTACAAACCCATGCCCTTTGGGTTAATCAATGTAGGGGCAACCTTCTAGAGAGCCATGGATGTAGAATTTCAGGGAATAATCAACAAGTGTGTAGTAGTCTACTTGGACGACGTGACTATGTATTCAAAGAACAAAGAAGATCACATCCAACATTTAACCTAGATTTTTGAAAGGTGTAGGAAGTACGGTATATCCTTAAACCCTAAGAAGACTATTTTCGGTGTTGAGGAAGGTAATTTTTTAGGCCACATTATATCTCAAGTAGGCATTTGCATAGACCCAGAAAGAATTAAGGCTATAGGTCAGCTTCCATTACCTCACAATAAGAAGTCTATGCAGTTGTTCTTCGGGAAAATCAATTTTGTGAGGAAATTCACCCCCGATTTCGTGGAAACTATCAAACCCCTACAAAAAATGATTTGTAAGGATGTTGAGTTTAAGTGGAATGATGAACGAAAGAAGGCTTTCAACAATATTAAAATTGCAATCTCTCAAGCCAAAGTGTTGTGAAGTCCCGATTTCAATAAAGATTTCTTCCTCTATACTTTCACCTTCGACCAATCGTTAGTCGCAGTGTTAACTCAGATGGATGATGACAAAAACAAAGCCCCGATATCGTGTCGAATTAAATTATCTTGTTGTAGATAAACATGCTTATGCATTTTATAAGGCAGTAAAACATTTCAGATCTTACATCCTCAAGAACCATACCAAAGTAATTGTGTCTCACCCTGTATTCTGATCCCTATTTACTCAACAGGAGATGGGGGAAATAAGAGGGAATTGGATGGCAGTAGTCCAAGAATTTGATCTAGATATAAAACCTGCTAAATTGGTTAAAGGACAAGGGTTATGTAAAATGGCAGTCGAAGCTCAAGACCAAGTAAATGAAGACCCTGAATGGGAGAATGAAATGGCATTATGGTGTCGTGAAGCTTCCTACATTTCCCCAGGACAAGAGTCTTGGTATGAGAAATTGACTTCTCTCCTGCACCATGGGACTTGCCCAGAAAACCTAAACCCTAGGGAAAGGAGAGCTCTCAGGTTAAAATCCGCATAGTATCGCCTCATAAATTTAGTACTCTTTCAAGTTAATTATGATGGGGTAATTTTAAGATGTCTCGAACGTAAATATGTAGACAAATTTCTAAAGGAACTCCATGATGGTCCTGTCGGGGGACATTTTGTAGGAAACACTATCGCTCATAAGATACTGAAAGCTAGCTATTATTGGCCCACTTTGTTCAAAGATGCTCACACATATGCTAGAAACTGTAAAACTTTTCAAATAAGTGCTGGGAGGGAGAAGAGAGCAGTTGTCCCACTCCAGTTGGTGACCGTTTCTAGGCCTTTTGAGCAATGGGGGTTAGATATCATAGGAGAAATTACACCGAGTTCTTCAAAACAGAATAAGTACATACTTACTGCCACCGATTATTTTACGAAATGGGTTGGGGCCATCCCACTAACTCATGTAAACGAGAAGGTGGTAATCCAATTCATAGAACAACAGCTAATCACAAGGTTCGGTGTCCCTTCTGTCCTTGTCTTTTATAATGAAGCTTACTTTTATTTCACCCTATTAACAGAGTTTTCTCTAGACAAAGGAATCATAATTAGATACTCTGCAAATTATTATCCATGGGGAAACGGAGTGGCATAATCAACTAATAAGAACCTAGTGAGGATATTGAAGAAAACAGTTGCAGACAACCAAAAGAATTGGCATAATCTACTCCATAACGCTTTATGGGCAGATAGAGTTACACCCAAGGAAGCTATAGGGAATTCCCCATACTTTCTATTATACGGAAATGAAGCCATTCTCCCAAACAGACTATACCTTCATCTCTTCAACTTTCTCAGGAGTCCAGAGGGCGACCTTCATCAATATTAAAACAAGGATTTGACACCCTACTTATGTTAGAAGAAGAAAGGGAGAAAGCTAAATAAAATTTCATATCCCACTAGCAGATAGTTAAAAGGTGGTTTGACAAGCATAAAACTAGAGAGAAGAACTTTGAAGTAGGATACTTAGCCCTAAAGTGGCACAGAGAAAATGAGCCTAAAGGAAAACATTCTAAATTTCAGAACCTATGGCTCAAACCTTTCCAGGTGGCCAAGAAGATTGGGTTAGGCACATATCAACTGCAGAATCTGAGGGGGGAACTTGACGCTCTCCCGATGAATGGCCAAGCCCTAAAACAATATTTTCATTAAAAAAAAAAAAAAAACTTGTGTGTTTATTTTAGATGTGTCGATTTATCTTTTTGCATTTATACTTTTTTGTTTTATTTTTTTGCGATCGTGCTTATGAGATTTGAAAGATTGGGTTTAAGCAATACAATGGTTGACCTCAAATCATGCGACATAGAGAACTCTCTTCCTAAATCGACGCTCACATAAAAATACAAGAAACGTTGAGGAACCTGCAGTTGTTTCAAGGGATTCTCTATCTAACCTGCGCAGATGAACAACTTTGGAGAAATGTGGAAGTGTATGCTTAGTGGTATGGTAAAAACTTAAGGGAAAGACGGTAAGTTAGAAAGGACTACATGCACCTCAAAGACAGAGCTAGTAAGTTTCACCTTAACCACCTCATATTTTTGCAAATAACATATGTCCTCCTCTCCCGCTTGCTCAGGGCATTCTGCCGAAATAAAAGTCAACTATATCAAATGAGCACATAGTAAGAAAGGGTATGCATATATATTTGTCGAGGCTATGGACACTCGCTAGCAGTGGAGCAAGGTATGTGACATCGGGGTGACTCTGTCGGGGATATGGACGCTCGCTGGCAGCGGAGCAACACCGTAGCAAATGAATAAGAGTAACTAAAAGGCCTAGTGCCAATGACTTCTTTACTAGACTCTTGTCAAAATAAGGCATGAGTCAAGGTTACAGGAAAAGAAGGTGGAATAAAGGTTTAAAAACCCCACAGGTAGGCCCAGATGCCTCAACCAGGGAAATTCTAAATGCAAGGGTAAAAGAAGCTCTAATGAAAACTAGTTAAGTTCCTAATAAAATTTTGCATTAGCCGAGCCCGAGGAAGGCATAGAGTTTTTTCTTTCACTCAATAAGTCACCATTTGTTGAGCACTCAACACACCCTAAAAATCCTATGTCAATTTTCCACTTTTTGGGTACCACTTGATCTTTGCACTGTCTGAATTCAATTTTCCTTTTAAGAAATGTTTTGTCTTTGCTTGTTCTCTTGGCTCTCATCAACTATTCAAGTTTGTGCAACTATTTAAAACCCTGAGAATTAAAAAAGGGATTAACACTTAAATAAGGAATCAACAACCAAAACACTTCACCTGACGCGCTTAAGATTCGGCATCGGAAGAAATTAAAAGGTGAAAAGGAATCACTCAGAAAACCTCAGTTGTTGAGCGTCGATCTTCACCGGTATCGACGAAAGGAAGTTTTGTTTCTCGACAAGTATCACATATGGATATTGTCGATAGTCGATCCCCTTTGGCATCGGTAAAAGGCGAAGAGAGTAAACGTTTAAAAAGAAAGAAGCGATGTCCCCGATAGCCGATACCCGACGCGCTTGTCAGAATCGGAGAAGATCGAATCGCGATGAACATTTAGACCATGCTAAAACGTTTTCCCCAATCACCGATTCCCGAAGCGTTTCGACATTGGAAGTTTTCAAATAAGCTAATCCAAAGAAAAACACATGATAGGTTTATCCCCGATTGCTGACCCCCAATATCTTTTCGACATCAGTGATCCCAGGTTTAGTTTAGAATGCACAACTTGAAGAAAGTCCTGACTCCGACTAATACTCATGAGTTAAATCACCGGTCTTCAATGCCACGTGTCCCAAGTGAGTTTTTCCACATCATCACCACACGATGAAATCAATCAACGTCGGAGGTTTTTCACAGAAGGATATCAATGAAAACATCCATAGCACATCCCTGATCCCCGATCCGCCCACTGAGAAAGCAACACGATGGGACGTTTTAGCGCTAGATACGATTAGATTTGGAGCATTTAAGGGACTAATTAATTCCAAATACTGCATTAGTTGCTACTTTGTGTGCGAATTAAAAAAGTCATTTGAAATTACCGATAGAACACATCACCCTCCGTGCCTCTGTCATCAACCCACGATGAATTAAATTTGCAGAGATTCAGTGGCTGATTTGTTTGAATTTCACTCATCACCTGAATTAATTGGTTGATACGACACGGTAAGTTCTTCCCCATTTAAATTCTCTTGAGCCATTGTAAACGAGACCATTCTGCATGCAAAGGAGTTTCGGAGCATCCAGAGAAGCGAAACAAGCAATTCAAAGCAGTCGAGATCCCGTGAGTATCAAATAACCAGTTTTAGCAAGCTTTATGGGTATGTACCAGTCTGGATTTTTATGCTTACACTTCATACATATATTTTATCCATTGTTTCTCTGTACACAGTCTCTAAAGGATATTATTTCGATTGCAGGAACAATGCCTCCAAGAAATCCAAACATTAGGCGATCACTGAGAGTGTCGAAGATAAAGGAACCAGAGGTAGGAGAAGGATCTTCCACAGCAGCCGTAAAACAATTAGAATTTGCTCCAAGATCGGAACCAGTCATCAAGACATCTAACAAGAAGGTTTTCACACAACCTCCAGCCTTTGGAGACATAGAGGCAAACATAGGGACCAAGGTGGTACTCCCACATTCGAGAGAACTCTTCAAGAAGATTGGCCGGGAAGAATTCCCAGAATGTATCTCGCACAACGACCCCGATATGAGGAAGCTCGACGATGAAGTTTTTTCGAATATCTGAAAATCATACCTACACATGGTAGCGAGCAGAAATCCAATGTTCCCCTGCATAGAACTCCTGAAGTGGCTCATTGACCACACGGACACTTAAAAATGTTTGATTAATGACGACAATGGCGAGTGTGTCAGAGTGTTTCTCTCGGTGGAGGTCCAAAAATATTACAAGCTTAGAGACCTGGAGGAGTGACTGAACATTGATTTTGTCATGAAATTCTATGAGCACCATGACATCGGTCAGGTAATGGCCTCAAGGTGGCAAGAAGATAAGAAATACACCAACCGAACTTCCAGCTGGTACCAAACACTAACCTAAGAGAACCATACATCTTTCTAATGGCTCTCATCTTCCAGTTGTATGGGGAGAAGGAATGCTCCATATTTTTAGAGGCATGGATGCCTCTAGCGTACGTCGTTGTTATTCTAGGAGCAACTTCAACTGGGGAGCCATCATTTCCAAGAAGCTAAGCATCTGCATACAACATGATCAAACGCCAAAAGAAGGGGAGACTCCAGCCTTCTACATGGCATCATACTTGTTGAATGTTTTGTGTGCCATAAATGTCTTCGTCGGCATGAACCTAAGTTGGCACGTCGCAGAACTCACAGTCCACGTATATTTCAGCATCTTATGGGAGAACAGGTACAAAAACTCCTACTCCACGTTTGCGATGAATTCATCGTGCGCATTCATTTTATTCTTTTCAAGAAAGAGTGTCTAAGACTGTCAACTGTGGCCAAAAATATGATATCAAAGGTTGGCCACTGGTATTTGGATGAGCATGATACCTACATCAAGGTTTTGGGGGCCACCAGAGCACCACATCTTTTACCTGTGCATGTCCTCAACTAGCTTGTAGTAGGGGATATATGCTACTAGACCATCCTACAAGGCTATAACGCCACTTTGGTGAAAGATAAGAAAAGGGCGTTCATACCTTATGGTTTCCATGTAGGCTTCAACATGGTGAAGGAAACCACTCAGGCCAAGCAAGAAGGACTGAGCCAATTGGAGTTTTGATTCCAGACCAGTCGTTTCCGCAAACATGACCCAAAGGATCTAGTCTTGAAGCACGTCTCGCAAGTGTCGTCATGTTGGCCTTATGCCCATGATAAATTCAAATATAAGGTCTTCAATGAAAATTCCCAAGACTGGGATGAAGTGGTGGTAAGGATGGATGACCCTAAGATGACCAGGTTCAAACCCATGAGCCTGTATGAACAGACGGCGATCCTAGAACAATCGGCTCAAGGGGCCCTCATACCTAGAGAAGAAATGATAGCGGTTGAAGCAGCAATTCCCCATGAAGCAGTTGAAACAACAGAGATTCCCCAAGTAGCCCCGATGCAAGTTAGAGGTCTCCCCATAGCTCAATACGTGCGAGAGAGGGGGATACTCATGTTAGAACATGCGCAAGGGATAATTGAATAGATGGAAGATGACCAGGACCTCATAAATATGACAAGGCTCCCTACCGACAACCCATATGAAAGCCAGACGGGACCAAGCGGCCTTGAATTCATAGACATTGATGAAATTACTGGGTTAGACAACCCTAAATTCACAACGTCGTCGGTCGGATCGCCAACGGGTGTTTCAGCTCAAGCAGAGAAAGTCGAAACATTAGGGATGACTAGTGTGTCAAACCCTTTAAGCGAGCTAATAAAAATATATGATGATGATGATAGCCCAGAGGTATCCCTTGTGACCCTCATACATATCAAAGAGGAAAAGGAGCTAGAGAGGACATCTTCCCCATCTCTCGACGCATAAATTCAAAAGGTTCCATGGAATGAGCAAGAAGTCGAGAGTGTCCTAGACACTGAGTTCACCAATGCACCAGAAACCCAAGCAGATAGTCCAAAGGACGATATAGGGTCAGACGAACAAAAGGAAGGAGCTCCATAGCAGGAAATCAATGTCTCAATGGATGATGATCAAGTAAATACTGAGCCTACCCTTGATGCCTCAATTTTAATCAGTAATCAAACCCCCAATGAGTGACAGACAGAAGTTGGGCCTTCAAAACAGAGGGATGAAGTTCAAGAACCCAGTCTTGAACAAGTATATACCATCAAGAGTCTTGGAAATACACTCACCTGGGGAGATCAGCAAATCCCTAAACTCGTGGATGAAGTACCCGACATATATGCCATAGCTCATGATCAGAAAAGGAAGGCTATCATCCAGAGAACCACCAAGAAGAGGAGGATAACTTTAGTTCGCTCCATCCTCATCACTACAGAGGAACATTTGATCAACATAGAGCATGTTAAGACGTCTGAAATCATCGGCGCAAGGATGGAAATCACAGATGCCACCCTGGACAGATATAAAAGAGACGAAGAGGATTTGTTCGTTGCCCTGAAGGAATTGGAACATTTGCGCCACTTGGTGAAATACTATCAGGACACCACACAGGTCGTGATGTTCCTAAGGAGAGAATTCCAGGAGGTCTACAGCAAATTTACAGTTTAGCGGAACCTATTCAGTGCAAGGATAGTCGATCTCTAGGAATACACCCTCATGGCACTTGCAACATGCAAATATATGGAGCGATGAGAAAGCGCAGCAAGTGGTGGAGAGATTCAACTACATCGGTGCGGTCCAACAAGGTTGAGATACAGAAGAACACGGCATTCGGGTGTTAAAATATATTATCCTTGATCACATAAATAAATCGGCCAAGTATTGGGCAAAAATGGCTCGAGAACCTCACCGAAATCCAAGAGAAATGGGCCAAGTGCAATAAAAATTGGATCAGGAACAATCGGGTGATGAAATACATCAGACTCCTCAAGTTTGTCACACTCGATGACTTTGTCAACTTGTGCGACATAGTCAAGTCACACACTGAGCAAGACTCATCATGGGTTGAAGAAATAGCAAAGGTAATAGACATGGCGCCAGGTCAGGTGAGATAGTTTATGGAGAATCCGATCAAATCCCGAGCTATGCTGCAACAATTAAGTGCTAGTATAGTCAAGTATCAGGCACATGCGGTAGAGATAAGAGAGATTCACTTGGCCCCGATGGAACAACATAGATTCCCATACGCCAACACCTCTGAGGATCTGTTTATCAAGTGGTCAGAGTACGAGAAGATTCACCCTCTTAAGTGATATTTTAAGATGACTCTTAGAAAAACTGGAAGAAAAGAGCACCATGTGGCAAATTTCGTTTTACTTAGCTGCACTTCAATTGTTATTTTTAGTCAATTTTATGTTATAAATATGAGCATCGACCGGTTAGTTAAAGGTCGATGGTTGTTGCAAGATACTCTCATTTTTTGGTTTTGTTAACAACTATTTCGGAGTTGCCTTTAATTGAGAAGTTCTTTTTGGACCAGAGACAAGTTTATGTTTTCATAAAATGCGTGTATGATTGGATGTGGAGAAGAACTATTTCCTATTTCATCTCATGAATGGATGTTGTAACAAGTAAGAGCTACTAAATTTATTGATAAGTTATTTGATGCAATGTTTTACAGTTCTTTCTTTAATGGTGAAAATAAATCTTTGTGTTATTATGTGATTGATGATTAGGGTTGAGTGAATTTTTTTACTTGCCATCGTTTATCACTTGCATGTTTTCTTCTGATAATTTGTATCTCAATCAATAATTGGAATACTCACACGGTTAACGTATTATTACTAGGCATGTGGTAGACGATCACTGCCTACATGCTAGAGTAAAGGGTTATCCCAAGCTCAGCCTCTTCTTCAGTAGTTTAGTTTGTTCCCACTTTGTCACCTAGTTGGTTTGTACTGGCTTCATCTTATATCAGTCCTACCTAAGAGAAAACACAAAAAGATAACGTTTGAACTGAAGTAGAAAGCCTTCACAAGAAAACGTAAAGCCCATCGATTATTTCGGCCAAATCGCAAGATCTAGAGAACCATTCCACCATTAAACACTTCAGAGTCTAATTGGGCCTTGGTGGTGAGTTTGGTTCCTGTTGTTGAATTAAAGGGATTTAGAACCCATCAATATACTCCTATGATTCAACTTGACCAAGAAGGACATGTACTTATTGATAGTTCCACCATTTATCACCAACTAACATAATCTCAATGGGAACCTCTCATATCTCAAAGAACTAATAATTCCTTTGGCACTTAGCCAAAGAGAAAATAATGATAAATATGGGTTGAATGAATGGAATCATGATTATATTAGTATTTAGCCCCAACATATACCATGGAAAATGAATAGGGGAAGTCATTGATAATACCCGAGGAGAGCTAACTATGATAGTGGCAATTCTGGTCCAAAGGGAACTTTTAATGGTTTCCCTAAAACCCTTGAAAGGATCTATATAACATAGTGAGGCTTCAGAAGAGTTAAGGAAAAGTGAATCTAAAACTTGAATTTAATTTACTATGATTGATTGTATAAGCCTCGATAATAAAACCACATTAATTGAGCAAGCCAAGGTGATATGACCTTGCCACATAATCCATGATGAGAGAATCTCATAACGACCTATTGAATTAGATAATAGATTAATAATTGATAAATAAGTAGACTAAAAAATAGTGTTTAAAAAATTGAGGTTTAGAAATTAGTGTCAAGAAGGGGGCTACAACATTGAAGTATGCCTTTTTAACACTATGTAGTGGATCAACTCAATAAGGGAACCATATAGACATCAAGCCATGAGAGGAGTACATTTGGATAGATAAATAGTTGGAATTCGTTAACTTGAGAGATTGTGGATGATCCTTTCATAAACATCGAGTGGGAGATGATGACGACGACATCCCTTGAGAGCCTTGATACAAGAGGAGAGTATGTAACCATGGTAGAGATGAGGAACAAATTGAGCGCTAGGGTATATAACAACATGAGAGAACTAAGGAATGCAAATAAATGAGAGAAAATCCACAGTTTCGATCCACAAACTAGAGGAAGCGTCGTTGATTTACTACCATGTCCTTTTTCCTTATGAATTGAGGGACTTTGATGCAGGTCTAAAATATCTGGGATTTTAGCTAAAACCAAATTGTTACAAGACAAAATATTGGTATCAGTTAATAGCAAAATTGGAAAAGAGATTAAAATCTTGGAGTTTTAGATGGATTTCTAGAGCAGGTCGATTGGTACTAGTCAAATCGGTACTGGAGGCCATCCCAATATACTAGATGTCTTTAGCCTGGATCCCAAAAGGTGTGTTAAAAAAAGCAAGGAGAAAAAACTTTTGAAAAAACTTGGTGTTGTTATCACCTTTGTCTAGCCAAATGGGTTGACTCTTAAGGTGCCATGTTTTTTCTTCCATATCCAACAAAGATTTTTTCCTAATTTCTAGAGCCTTCATATCTTCCAACTCTTCTAGTGTAAAAGCCCCTACTATGTTGTGTGCAAAGAAATTTTCGATCTGCTCTTTCATTGACCTTAGTTATGCTTGAATTTCCATCTTTTTCCACTTGTCCCACTCATATTGTCAAAATGACCTAGTTTCAATATACTTTCAATTTGATTTAGATAGCAAGTGATATAATTACCCATTGCAACTTCAATTGCATCTACAAACTTGTTTTTTCTTTCCTTATGTTGTTTTGACATTATAAAGTATTGCAAAACTCATTTCAATATTAGTCAAAATCATAATAATTTAAAAAAAAAAAAAAATTGATTGTAGTTATGACAATAAACATTTTTGTTGATTATATTCACACTTAATTTTCATGTACTATCCTCGCCTCATAGCTTCCAGGTCTATTGCAAATTGATAAAGAACCATCATGGGTACCTTTGATGGTCACGGGTACCTCCGATGATGTTTCACATAGAGCCTAAAGTTATGCATTCTCTCTTCCTTAAAATTTGAGTCTATTACATATTGATATTATAATTTACCAAAATCCATATCCCATCGATATGATTCCCCAAATGGTTGGTGTCGCAAACATTTATTTGTTGAATGGACCTGGCTAAACCTACAATTGGCCTCTGCACAATTATTCACAAGTCATTAAAGAACTATTATTATGCATACATGAAAGTTAGGGGTATCAATGAATATTCGTTGCCAAAAATGTTCTGAAAAACAATTAACAAACAACCATATAGTGAGGGGAAAAACTAAGAAACTTATACCAAGATAAATTATTACCCTCATAAAATCACAAACCTAAACATCTCCCTTCAAGAAAAAACCACATAGACTTTGGGGTGCCACACTATCATGGGACAAGATCTACTATATGAAGGTCTTAATCAAATACATATGTAACATTGTTAGGTACCAGATCTATTATAACAACAGAAAACATAAATATTGCAGAGAATAACAATGGAACAACACAATATATGAAACCACAACACCAAAATAATAATTTTATTGATAGGAAACAATGTTCACTTGCCTCTTCAAGGGGGCAACCTCCAGTAGAGAAATACTCTATTATAATAATTCTCAAGACAAAACTTATCATGTCTCCTACTCTTATTTATACTAATTTTATCTTCTAAAGATCATTCTAGAGGAATATCCTTCTAGAAGCAAAAGCTTCTATTAGGTCTTCTTACATTGACTTGTTCTAATTTATTGAATATGCCTTGTTAACTAATGTCAACCTTCATTACATGTAAATATATTATTCTACCTATGTGAGGGGTTAGGGAGGTTAGGTCCCCAATGTTCCCTCCCCCTTGAAAAGGAGCCTTGTCCTCAAGGCTTGAGATGAGGAAACTGTTGCAAAATGGTGGTTGGCTCCTAGGTGGCATCTTATGGAGTTGTATCTTTCCACTGCACTAACACTTCCTTGATGGTGCACTGACAGAGATGATGCTCTCAATGTTCCAAGACTACTTGTGGCTGCAACCAAATGGAACCTTCTTCATCCAACTCAGGGAGACTAGTTTGAGTTTGGCACTTAGTACCAATCACCTTCTTTCATCATGAGACATGAAAAACAGGATGGAGCTTAGAATGACTGGGCAAAGCTAACTGGTAGGCCACCTGCCCCATTCACTTGAGAATTGTATAAGGACCATAAAATTTGGTAGCAAGTTTCTTACATTAGTCAACTTTGAGTGAAGTCTGCTTAAAGGGTTGTGGATGAAGAAACACTCGGTCCCCTTCAACAAATTGTCATTTGGAACAACCTTGATATGTTTGTTGCTTAATTTGATTCTAAGCCATGGCCAAACTTGTTTTGAGGGTATGGAGAATGGCCTCACGAACTATCAGATTGTTGTCAACCTCCTAAACCTTCAATACACCTAGCATGTAGTAGAGAACCGACGATGGATTTTGTTCATATACTGCTTCAGAAGGAGTCATGTGAGTAGTTGTATGGTAATATATATTGTACCACCATTCAACTAGGGGTAACCACTGAGCCCATTTATTTTGTTATTGAGATGCAAAACACCTCAAATAGGTTTCCAAACACTTCTTGACAACTTCAGTTTAGCCATCAGTCTGGGGATGATAAGTAGTGGTGAGATGCAATTGGGTTCCCTAGAGACAAAACAATTATTTCTAAATATTGTTGGTGAAAGTGGGATGTTTGTTAGAGACAATAAAATGAGGCATGCCATGAAGCTTGAAGATATTATCCATGAAAATTTGAACCACTGTGGATGTTGTGACTGGGTGTTGGAGATCACATAAATGAGTATATTTGGAAATACGATCAACTCCCACCGTGTTGACTAACTTATTACTCGATTTAGGTAAGCCAACAATGAAGTCCATAGAAAATCCTGCCAAATAGTAGACGGAATTGGGAGCGGTTGTAGTGTGCCCAGGGCCTTGACTATTTCTCCCTTATTCCATTGATAGACATCACATTCAACGAAAAAGGTGTGGACGTTTTATTTCAAACCATCCCAGAAAAAAGATCATTTGACCCTTTCATAGGTTTTTGTGAACCCTGAATGCCCAACTATGGGGGAAGAATGAAGCTCCGAAAGCACCATAGATTTAAGTTGTGATTGTTTGCTTAGATACAGATGGCCTTTGAAGTGAATCTCTTCATTATTCCAAGAGTATCTTGGAGAAACTGGAGAATTTTCTTGCAATAGTTGGATCATGCAAGAGATTGTGGGGTATTACATCCATTCATGGTGAACATCTTGGACCTAATCCAATACAAGGAAGGAGAGAGAAAAGAGGGACCCTTCGTCTTCATACTTCCTGTAAAGAGCGTTAGCAACCAAATTTCCTTTTCCCTTCTTGTAAATGATATCATTATCATATCCAAATAGCTTGGACGCCCATTTTTGTTTCTCCGGGGATGAAATTAGTTTTTCCAAAAAATTCTTGAGCCTTTGATGATCTATTTTAATTTGGAAGCATTGGCCCAATAGATAAGGACTCTCGAGATCCACGGTATGTAGAATAGCCAACATTTCCTTTTCATAGATGGATTGGCCCAAATGTCGCTATGAAATTTATTTGCTAGTGAAGGCCACAGGTCATCCTTCTTGCATGAGAATTGCTCGAATTCCTTTCCCGGAAGCATCAAATTCTAGAACAAAAGTCTTCTTGAAGTTGGGAAGATCTAGAATAGGATTTGTGCACATGGCCTCTTTCAAAGCGTGGAAGGAGTGATCAACTGTTGGAGTCCAATTAAAAGCATTCTTTTTAAGGAGAGCAATGAGAGGTGTTGCAAGTTTTCCATAATTCTTAATAAATTTGCAATAATACCCCATTAAACCTAGAAAACCATGTAAACTCTTGAGAGTTTTGGGTCGAGGCAAATCTTACATAGCTTTAATTTTCTTAGGATCCACCCTTACACAATCCTTGTTGACAATATGACCCAAATACTCCACTTTCGAGGTGCCAAAGGCACATTTAGATTGTTTAAGGAAAAGTTGATGCTGAGAAAGGAGATGGGGAACTTGATTCACATGGGAAAGATGGGTTGTCCATGTTTTACTATAGATGAGAATATCATCAAATAAAACTAAGACAAAATGGCACAGAAAAGGACGGAAGACATAAATCATGAGACTTTGGAAAGTGGAAGGGGCATTACACAAGCCAAATGGCATGACCAAGAACTCATAGTGGCCCTCATAAGTTTGAAATGTAGTCTTGGGAATGTCAACCTCTTTCATACGTATATGGTGGTAGCCAGAACGAAGATAAAGTTTAGTAAAGTATTGAGCACCACTCAATTCATCCAATAGATTATCAATGACATGAATGGGAAACTTGTCTTTGATGGAGAGTTTTTTTAGGGCACGAAAGTCTAGACACATGCACCACATGCCATCTTTCTTAAGGACCATGACCATAGGAGAAGAATAGGGGCTAGTACTAGGGAAGATGACACCCGCGTCAAACAATACTTGAACAATTTTCTCAATTTCATTATTTTGGGCAAAGGGATGATGATACAGACGAACATTGGGAAAAAGACTTTCCAGAACTAGAGGAATGGAATGATCATGAACACCACAGGAAGGGGGAAGTCCATGGGGAGTGGAAAAATAATTTGGTGTTTGCAGAGTATATATTGGAGGTCAGGATGCACAGATGGTGTCTCAACTACTTTATTGGCATGGAGTTGGGAAATAATGCCCTATAACACCCTCGCTTTTGGATCCCTATTACTAGAATGTATTACGTAATTGTGACTTAGGATGGTGAGCTGATAAAGTTAAAAGGAGCCAAAGTTCCTAGGAAATATAATATTTCGAATATATTAATAAAATACATAGTTGGTTGCCAGACATACAAGGAAAAGAGATAAGGGGCTATGATTCTATGAGAGAGGGGGCTTAAGGGGCTAAGTCTTTTTATAATATTTTATTTGGCCATATTGGCGTCAATTGAGAAAAGTGGTTACATGAGCTTCTTGGGGGGGAGACCATGTGGTTCTTGATTTCATGTAACTATATAAACATCCCTTGTGGGTTGCTTTGGTGGTTCTTCTCCATTCACTCTTACACTCTTCTCACTATTTCATTTTCGGTTCCCCATTCTTGCTAATTTGTGTGCTCTTGGTATGATCATGGAAACAAATGACTGGAAGAGGGGATCCATTGCTAGATGGTTGTAATAAATTATTGAATCATTCTAGGAGGGAATGGATTCATGTGGGCATGAGATTGATGGAAGTTTGGAAAGAACTATCCATAGCTAAGAATCCTTGGATTTTCTAGTAGGGAGATTTCCTTACTAGTAGCACTAGAGCCTTGGAGAGAAATGGAAAAACTTGAGGGATTGCATGGTAGATAAAGGGGTTCATTTATTTGGGTTGTGCGGGCTGAAGGGGAAAGAGAGATAGAAATTTGAATTTTTGTGTGGTTGGGAAAACCTGAGAGCTTGTTAGCTAACTGGTGTGTTTTTAGATTTGGCCTAGGACACATTCTTGTGAATTCATAGCCCTGGCTTGGGGGTGACACTGTTGTTGAGAGTGAATGAACAACATTGTCTATAGTTGGGAGGAACATCCTTGCTCTACAACTAGTTGGTGAATGTTTACTTGAAAAGATAATTGTTGTCTATGTTTTATGTATAAATTATATTCCGATGTGCATTTATTTATCTCTGAGATATGTATTTATAATGTGCTTTTCTGCTGGTTATTTGTTGTGCATCGCACATTGTTCCTTTCTTGGATGGTTTAGAGTGTTCTTGTTAATTACATGTGTTGAATCCATGTTTCTTTATTTTAAAGAATGGAACAAAAATCCATAATCAGACAATGAGGGAGAATCTGGAAGTACTCGGGCAATGGGTATGTTTCATATCAGTACCTGGGAAAATCGTTTTGGTATTTGTTGTACTGAGTATGTTACAAGTTAGTTTCAAAGAATTCTTGGAGAGTGTTTTGAGGTAGCGTGGCCTAGCCCGGTGGTTGGGTACGTTACATTCCCGAATGACCTTTTTTTAGGATCTTTTCCATTCGATGGGAACTGATGATCTCAGGGGAGTCTAATGTGATGCCTTGGAACTTATAATGTTGGCCTTCCTGTTGAAATTGCATGGTTAATTACTTAAAATCCATAAGGATGGGACCTAGACTGTGTAACCATTCCACACCTAACATAATGTCAAAACCACCCATGTCAATAGCAAACACGTGAGATTTTAGGTTGTACTTGCCAATTTCGAGATGCACATTTTCACAATGCCCCCCACATTTCATGGAACCTGCATTGCCAATAAAGATTTGAAAATTGTTAACTACATGGATATAGCAATGAGTTTCTTGAGCAATGTGATGATGAATAAAATTGTGAGAGCTACCATTATTAATTAGGATGATGACCTTCTAATTTTTAATGTAGCCAATTAGCTTGAGGATTTTGGGAGCAGAGAAGTCGATGAGTGCATTCAATGAAATAACCAGTTCAACTTTTAGTGGATCAGATGGAAAAGTGAGATCAGCTGGCTCAGGTAGCTCTGCCATAGGAGAAGCCTCAACCTTTTCGTCAGCAACATCCTCATAAATGGCCATAAAAAACTTATGTTCCCTACACTTGTGCCTTGGAAAATATTTTTCATCACAATTATATCAAAGACCCTTGAGTTGGCGTTCAACCATTTCTACCCAGGTTAATTTTTGGATCTTGAGAGTGGTGGGATGAGGGGTAGGAGTGGGAGGGAAAGGGTGAGGAGGGAAATAGGGTTTGTGGTGTTAGAAAAAAACAACTTCTTGTGCTTCCTTATCATTTTGAATAGCTTCTAACCAAGTCTAGGGGTGAGTCATGAGGACTTGGGTTCAGATTTCATCCTTAAGGCCACTGATAAAGCATTCTCAGTAAAAGGTATCAGACATGCCCTCAGTTATGAAAGCCAATTGCTCAAATGTGGCGATAAGCTCTTCCATAATACCAAATTGTTTCAATTTGGTCAAACGACCCAGGGAGTTGTGTTAGTTTCAAAGCGTTCATAAAGTTTGGCCATAAACTATGTCCAAACAACATATCCTTAGCGTGATTTTCGACGTCATTTCCACCATTGCCAATGTTTAAGATCCAAATAGAGGACATCGTAATGAAGTTTGGCCAAGTCATCAGTGATTCCATGGAAGGAGAAGTAATGTTCCCTTTGAGTGACCCAACCAATGGGATCTGAGCCATCAAATTTTTTCACCTCCACTCGGGGAAGACACAGATCACAATGAAACAGGTTGGGCTGAAATGGCTGGGAATTGGAGGAAATTGTACCTTCAAGGTTAGAAGGTTGTTCAAATACGGAATGGATTCCATGAATTGGTAGTTTTACCAGGACCTTGGCAGCAAAGGATTCAAGTTGAGAATCAAGGTGGGATGCAAGTTGGATGGAAAGGTGGGAATTGATGTCCTTCTTCAGTTCTTCTTTCATGTAGTCCATTTTGGACTCTATGTGGGTATTGATGTCGTTTTCAAGGTCATGGTTGCGAGTGTTTTCCATGGTGAGGGGAAAACACTAGAAGAGGTGGGAAAGAAAGGTGTCAGAAAAGGGCGAATGGGTCCACGGAAAAATAAAAAATAAAAAAAAAGGCTTGCAAGTGATAGATACCATTGTGATCAATGTGAGAAGGAGAATTCAATGGGATAGGTACAAAATAATAGTGTTTGGAAGGGGGTCAGGACCATGGGAAAAAAATGTAAAAAAATGAGGTATCATTGCGATTAGGATGAAAAGAGGAGTCCAATGGGATTGGTCCCAAATAAAGGTGTTGGGAAGGGGGTCGAGACCACGTGAAAAAAAAGGATGAAAAATGATAGGTATCATTGCGATCGGGAGGAAAAGAGGAGTCTAATGGGATAGGTCTCAAATAAGGGTGTGAGCAGGCCCTAGACTTTTTTTTTTACTCCTACGGAGTTATACTTTGATCTAAATAATATTGTAGTGTCGAAATGCCCAAATTCTTAACAAGAAAAAAGTTGTAGTAATTTCGCACACAGAATGTAGGAGGCAAGGTTGTGTAGTAATTTTGCAAGGGTTAGGGTTTTGTTAGGGTTCCTATAGACAAGGGTTTTCCATGTGCTATAACTCTCCAATATACGTGCAGGGTCGAACAACAGTACTCGGCCCAATATCTCAGGGCACCAACTAAGGAGGCTAGATCGTACCCTTAGTCATGCCACTTGATTACCTGGGTACTAAAGAGTATCGTCCTGAGTGTTGTTCTCGATGGCACTATAGCAGTCAAGTGGTCAATCGGTTGATCTATAGTGGGCTTCAAAATACATAGGCCAGTTTGTATGCATGTGTTGTCTAATGCGCTACGAATCGAAGGGGTACCAACAAGGGTTACAAGGGTGTCCAACAATGTGAGCTTAAAAAACTCTTGTATTTCCTATGTGTATGCTTCCCTAACCGTGGATTTATGCGTTGAATGACAAATCATTATAGCCTTAAGACATTGGAATACGTAGCTGCCCTGAAAAAAAATTAACCCACAATTTCTGCCAAGGAAAGTGCTCTGATACCACTTGTTAGGTATCAAATCTATTATAATAGCAGAAAACATAAATACTACAAAGAACAACAGCGGAACAACACAATATATGAAACCGTAGCACCAAAATAATACCTTTATTGATAGGAAACCATGTTCACTTGGCTCTTCGAGGGGGCAACCTCTAGCAGAGCAATGCTCTATTACAATAATTCTCAAGACAAAACTTATCATATCTCCTAGTCTTATTTATACGAATTATGTCTTCTAAAGATCCTTCTAGAAGATGAAGCTTCTATTTGGTCTTCTTACATTGACTTGTTCCAATTTATTAAATAGGCCTTATTAACTAATGTTGACCTTTATTACATGGAAATATATTCTTCTACCTACGTGAGGGG